>JAODUK010004358.1:0-16040 GCA_027564635.1 Typhlichthys eigenmanni
CAGCGCTAGCCACGCTGCAACCCTACGACCCTCACCAACAGCGGTATTCCATCTGTGTTGTCAATAAACCCCGTCTGTTCACACTGCCATTACCTGCCTCTGTGGCTGCGCTTGGGTCTCCGCCCCCCCTACGGCCGTACCCTAACACTTTTTCTTTTGGCTGTGTGTCCCTGCATCGCTTTATGGAAGATGAAACTAGAATAAAACTGTTGGTTTCCATTGCAGGTAGCCGTTTATTGTTGCCGAGAACAACCGATCTGTGACCTTACTGGAATTAATGCAACATGTTGCATCTCCCGTACAATTCACTTGTTTGCTCTGCTTCATTATTGCATCAGTAGACAGAAAAGCACACATGGACGCACACACACACACGTGTGCACACACACACACGAGCGCCCACACACACATGCACACACACACACGAGCGCCCACACACACGCTCGCACGCACGCGCACACACAAACACAAGCACACACACACAAACACACACGCACACACACACACACACACGCACCTAGATGCCCTGAAGGGCACATGGACGAACATGGAGGAACATGGAGGGCTCTATGGGAGCTGGCTTTAGTGTACCCAGTGTTTATTATCTTTAATAAAATGGGCATTAATGTGTTGCCTGTACAGCGGTGAAGGCTCAAGCATTCTCTGCACCACACAGGTCTGAAGGCTGCATGTACAGTGGGTGACCACTGGGGGTGCTGTAAAGGAGACTGATGTGCCACACTGTTTGTTAATGGCGATGGCGAAGAACCGCGCGATTTGAGGCAAAAGATGAATAGACTAATGCTACTGGGCCAGGATGTGTGTGCAGCCATTTTGTATATGTACACGTGTGTGTTTGTCACAAAGAGCATATATTTATTTATTTGTATTTTATGTGATCTAATTCTGCCCCGTACAATTGACTCCTGAAATGAAAAAAGTATCTAGTTAAAAGACTACTCAAGATTCTTCATGATATACTTCTGCATCTTCATTTTTAAATAAACACAGTGAATATAGCGTTTGCACCTACAGCACATCACGACCGATTAGCACGAGCACAGTGTTGCCAACATTGCAACTTTCTCGCTGATTTAGCAGCTTTTCAGACTTTAGTGTTGCCAACTCGGCAACTTCCTCGCTTGATTTTTTTGCGACTTTTAGACCCTCTGTGACTTTAATTCTTAAAAGGTGAGTAGCGACCAATTTAGAAACGTATTCAGACCACAAGGGACCTGGCGAGAAATAGGATATATTAGCTGCTCAGAGTAATCGCAGTCAACAACGCTGGGATCTCCCTCTCCTCTGTCCTCAGGCAGTTAGTAGCGTCTGTGTTTGGCAGGCAGGTGAACATATCATGTCGTATGAGTGAGTTTCTATGGTGACGTTGCTTGACACTTGCTGTGAAAACCCTCTTTTCAGCAGTGCCAGTCAGCCCCGGTGATCTACTTTGAATAGAACTTGGAAGAACAGTTGCGAGATCGTTCACATTAAGTACTTTTGAAATGGTCGGGTTGATGTAGCGAGTAACGACTGGAATATAGCCGAATGTAGTGGAGTAAAAGTAAAAGAAAATACTCACAAATATACTTGAGTAAAAGTAAAAAGTATGTTGCATTCAAACTACTCTTAGAAGTACAATATTTCCAGAAAGTCACTCAAGTAAATGTAGCGGAGCAAGTGTATCGCGCTACTACCAACCTCTGGGTAAACGTCTATGTGCGTCTCCCCCAACAGGAGGAGCCCCGCCATGCCTTCTTTCTGTGTTAAATGCTACGCACCTCTGGATGGGGACCCTGGACACAAAGGCACAGGGGAAATAAAAGCACTGCCACAGAACAACGCCTTCAGGCCTAGTCATACATGAATCATGCCGTATGTGCAGCAGCGACAGTCAGTGCCCACTAACAGCATGCATCGGGAGGGGGGACATGGGCCCCACATTCAGATGCTACCCTCTCTAGCCAGCTATAGCGTATGGTCCAGTAATGGCTTCCCAGGAGTTAGCAGAACCACACAAGCTCGGGGCTAGTCGAGCTTTTACAGTAATTAGTAGATGTGACTAGAGGCTCATTTATAAAACCGCAGATAAAACCTCAAAACATACACTCCCTTTGTCACAACAATTATGCATATGTGCCCTCTAATGGGGTCTCTCACAAGCTAAAACTTTGGGTTTACTTTTCATGTATCAGAATTTAGTTCATCAATGGATATTCAGTAAAACAAAGGATCAAAGAACTTCATTGTTTTTCTTTTGCTGTGTAAAGAGGTATCACTGATTGAGATCCTTTCCCATCCAAATTAGATTTTTCTTATTCTTTGAGGTTCTAATTGACAATTGGCAAAATGGACGGAAGGGGAAGGGGATGTGGGAGGAGGTGGGGGGGCAGTTTGCAGTGACAGTAGCCAGAGTTAAAGGCAGGGTCAGCCATTTTCGAGAACGCTTGCAAACTTAAAGCTCAAATCAAAACAAACTATACCTCAGAATCTCCATCCAGCACATTGAAGCTTTGTTGTTGACTATTTCCAGGGCTGTGTAGAAGTACCGGATTACATTTTCAAATATATTTGGTGAGATATTTGGTGTATTAGCTTACAATTAGCTTAGAGTAGCTGACTATACCTTTAATAGAGAGACAGTATTGATGATGCTTGGCCTTTTAACTAGAGTACAACTGTGTTGTTTGATTTTTCAGCACCCTGGTTGAGTATCTTCACAGCAGCGTGTCAGGCTGACTAGAGCTGACCAGAGCCCTGTACAGAGAGAGTTGTGTCACCTTCGTTAACTCCAATGGACCGATTCTTTCACAGCAAAGGAGCCTCAAAATGGTTCCCGGTAGTTAGCCTGAATACTAAAAGTGCCCTATAAATTCTATTTTAAATGTAAATCGGTGCATTTATTGACTACTACCAAAAAATGAAGTTGTATATGTATGTGTGTGTGTATATATATATATATATATATACACCGTCATATTTTGCTATGACGGTTTCCGTTTTAAGATGGCCGTCTATGTTGATTAACTTTCTTTTTAAGCCTGCCTCAAGTGGTCATTCGAGGAACTGCAGATTTTGGCACTTCCATGTTGTATTCATTTCTCATTTATATACAAATTGCCCACCAAGCACTTCCTGGAACTATTTTGACTCTCCATGAACCATGTGACCGTTAACAATTTCGAACTTCCGTTGGCGTAACTCTGTTCTTTCCATGGCTCTGGGGCTGACTACAGAGTTGGTTTGTGTTTCCCCGTGTGTGTGTGTGTGTGCGCCTGTTAAATGTTATAACAGGCAAGGTTGTTTGCAGAGTCAACTGAAACACAGAGCTACGCTGTCAGGTGGACAATGTAAAGCGGATTTGCAGTATCCTCAAAATTAATGTTTACAGTGTTAACAGAAATCACACTGTGTATTAAATAGGAGATAAAGACCCAGGCATACAAGTGTGCCATAGTCACACACTGCACTCGAGAGCTCTTACACATGCAGTCTTTTTTACCCTGCTAGTTATCAGGTTAAACCATAGACTGTATATTTAAATGGACAAGCCCTCCATTCCTGAACAGCTTTGTCTTTGCAGTTCCTGACTGCCTGAGACCCCCCACCTATCCATTATAATTGGATTATGGGTTTTAAAGAAAAAAGAATCACCCCCCGTAAAGTTGTCATGAATGGAGAGACATTGTTTTTTTAATCAGGCGTTACGCACGTTTACTTTTGCTATGATGGTTTCTGTTTTAAGATGGCCGTCTATGTGGATTAACTTTCTTTTGAAGCTTGCCTCAAGTGGTCATTCGAGGAACTGCAGATTTTGGCACTTCCATGTTCTATTCATTTCTCAGCACCGGAGATTCCCGCTTGGGTAAAACCTTTTTTTTGCTAACATGCTTCTCATTGTAGAATCTGGAAGGAGGTTGTTCTGGCTCTGCCCATACTAATTAAATTGCTAAAGAGATGATTTTCAGTTGTTGTATACAAGTGGTATCCTCTGCTGCTAAGAAATGTATTCAACATTGAAGTGCCAAAATATGTAGTCCCTTGAAAGGCTAAAAAACTACCCAAATGAACTAAACAAGTTTACAGGCTGATACCAAAACCGAAACAAAACAAAACAAAAATGCCCTATCAAATATAAGTGCAAATATATTAGTTGTGAGCTTGCTTATGCTTAAAACAAGCAAATTTGTCTGCCAATGCAGTAAGTGAAATTCACTTGATAAGATTTCTTAAATTAAGTGCAAATTTACTTAATTTTAGTCACTAGATAAGACATTTATGTCCAACTAGATTTTATATCTAAAAACACACTAAGTTAGATCTTAGTTTTTGCAGCGTGGTCTCTATAGCTAGTTTCCCCGTTCATGACAACTGAATGAATTTGTATTCAACTCCACAGTTGAAACTATATTGAGCCATACATTTATCCCATAGTTATGGGTATGAGTGACGGCCAGAGTCAGCACACTTTAGAAAACCTACTTGACATCATGGAAGGGTTTTTATTGTTGTCTGTTTTTATTTAGCTGGAACACAAGTGAGTCCAATGGCCCTGCTACAGAACACATGTGGAACAGTGTCAACAGCGTTCTATTGTAAATGGTATTTCTTGCATGGTGTTTCAGTGTGGTTGTGAGCAGAAGTTTATTTGTGTACATGAATACGAATCAGTTTATTCCCAAATAAGAAAGAGAGAGAGAGACCTTTTGATTCTAATGTGGCGCGCTCCATTGACTCAGACATTTTGCTAATGTGCGAGGCGAAAGAGTCGTTGCAGTGATTGGTTCACCTAATGGGAATGAGCTAATTTCTGCCTAACTGCTGGATGTGGTTTTAATGGTGAGCCACGAGCTCGCCAACTGTCAATAAAGATGCTAGCAATACTGTCTAAGTGCCGACGTGACCGCCATGAAAGAACGCTGAGAGGTTTCAGGACTGGGGTTTTTCCATAACGGTCTGGCAGAGTGAACCTGGGACACAGCAAACAACTAAACTGCACACAGAGAGTAAGGACGTCTGTGAACACTTGTGGGATCAGCTTGGGCGTGCTGTTGGCGCCAGAGTGACCAACACAACCATGTTGGCTGACCTGCGACAAATGGATGGTTAAAGAATGGGATGCCATCCCACAGCAGTGTGTTACCATGGTGACCAGCATGCAGAGGTGGTGCCAGGCTGTTGTATATGGTTCTTCCACACGCTACCGACGCTCCTGTTTGTTAAATGAACACATTGTTAAATTACCAATATGTATTGTTTCTTCAGACTTCAATCATCCAATCAAACATCAAACGAGTCAACAGCAGAGAAGATTTGGTTAATGTTTCATGGGCACAACCCACATACTCAGCTCTGCTGCTCATCCCACAAATGTATGTTCCCTACAAATGTGGCACCATTTAAAAGGGGAACACTCAGGCTTTCCAATGGTGTAAGATGTATTGTCGAGAAGCATTGTTACAACCAAGACATAATCTACCAAACACACATTTCCTATTTTTAATATTTTCTATGTACAGATATAGTCCTGAGCAGAGAATGACACCACACCATGCACAATACTCCCTCTGTGAGATTTTAATTAAGCTCCTCTGTTCTCTGTTGACATAGCTAACCACACATCCCTGATCCCTGTGCATGTCAATTAAATAATTTATATAGCGCTTTTCCAATCTTTCGGCCACTCAAAGCGCTTTACATTATAGCCACATTCACCCATTCATTCTTACACCAATGGTGATGTCAACAATGCAAGGTGCCACCTGACTACCAGGAGCAGGGACGCCTTGCTGAGGAGTGAAAAGGGTTCGAACCAGCGATGCTCGACCCACTGCCACACTGTCGCTCTAATAGTGTAGTCTGAAGAGCCAGCCTGGGACGCAGAGCTGGCTAACTGCACCCGTCTACTTGACAGGAGAAGTATTTTTGATTGATATGCACGATGGCAAACTACATAATCAAAACTAAATATTAAATTTATAGGAGAGTTTGTTGAGAAAATAAACAACATAAATCTCTGTTTGCAGGTCTTGTAAATATCTGTTCTATAAGTAAGCTATAAAAAATGTAAAGACTTAAATGAGTAAGTAAAGCACTAGCGTAGTCCTGGAATTATGTATCTTATGTTGTCTGACAAAGTTAACAGCCAATGAAAATCTACTACTCCACTTCCTGATATATGCATCAGACGTTATCTTACAGGGGTCTATTTATCAGATGCTCCGCATGAGATACGTATGTGACGTAGTGTGGATGAACGGAAGAGGCTGAGACTAGGTAAGACCAAACTCAGAATCCACTTAAAGGGAACAGGGTTTGGACACGTTCCATTGGAGGTGGTCGTTGCAGCCTAATGGGCGAAGCTGTCTGGCTAATTTCGAAACTATTGACGCTGCCGTTAAAGAGCAAGTGCACTCTAAAATGTGTTTTTTGAGCTGTGAACTCACTGATGGTGGTAATATTGACAACATTCCCATTTTGATAAATAACATAATTTTATGGGTCGAAAACGACTCTACACGTCATCTCATCATCTAATCTAACCTTGTATACTCAAAATATCCATTAACGCCGCGGCCTCTGATAAGGCTAGGCCCGACAATGGCTGCTTGCAGATAATATTAATATCATCATCATCATCATCATCTGCGGCTAGAACTGCACTGAGAGCTATAGTGGGGCGGAGCCAGAGCTGGACGTGAACAACGCACCCCATCTCTCGGAGACACACACGGCCCGAGTGACAGAGCAGCATCGCTGGGGAAAAGGTCTAACGTATGTGAATACTGAGCCAGGTGGAGGCAGCACTGAGCAGGTGCAACCAGCTGGGGGCAGCACTGAGCCAGGTGCAGCTAGGCGATCAAAGCCCCAGGCGACACACTGGGATGTCGTGGCCTTGGCATCAGATCGCTGACGCTACACCGATAATAGCGTGTCACACCCCACAGAACATCACACGCTTTAACACGCTAAACCGTACTAACAACGTACTGCTTTGTGTGGGCGGCTGTATCAGCCTGCCTCCATATAAGCATGCCATCATGCAGTCGTAGCCTTATCTCTCTTATCCCAGCCACTGGAGTGTGTGTGTGCGTGCGTTTTGAGTACACTCTGTATAATGTCACATTAGCATACCATCCCCATCCACTCCCATGCAGTTCAAAGGGGCATACCTGTAGATGCAGCACGCATATCTCTCCGCTAATCAGCAGCCGGCCGTGTTCCTCCGACGCGGCCGCGGCGGTGGCGGCCCCGCAGGGGGCACGGTTACATTAGCGTTAATGGGATTCAATATGTGCGCTTCACTCAGGGAAAACATAGCAAACCACTGGCTGCCGAAATGCCACCTAACGGTCTGACTGACTGAGGAATGTGACGATGACAGGACTGTCTCCTACACATCCACCATCTGCCCTGCTGAGATAAGAGACTGAGACTCACTCTTTAACCTTTAAAGGTGGAGTCAGCAATGCTGGAGAAATATTGGTGATATTTGAACTGGATCAAAACAAAACCACCTCTCCCTTCAGTGCCATAGGGTGCTTCCTCTGAAGCTCCACCCCCCCAACAATGAACACTCATTGACAAGGCTGGGATGGTGTTGTTATGTGGTGCGATCGCAAGAACAGATATGCACAAAATGTGTATTACCTAACAATTGCTGATGAGAAATCGCAGTTTCAGTGCTAGTATACTCCAAGACACATGGTGTATATTATCATTATTTGGCCACTGTAGTGTATACATGTCTCCCAACCTCTGCTTGTTTTATATTAACAGACCTCGTCATATCTAACCACAACAAATGTTTATTTGAAATCTCTGATCAGTCTCCTTTACTTTCCCTTTCACACTTTTTATTTGTATCTTATACGTCTAATATGTATGCTGTCTTAGTCAAATTATTGTATATTAGGTTGTGTCTTTGTATTTGTAATGTAAGATGTCCTTGAGTGTCTTTAAAGGCGTCCTTAAATAACATGTATTATTATTCATATTCATATTATTATTATTATTATTATTATGTAGTTTAGCATACATGCGTGTATAGTATGTACATGAGTGAAACCATGTACATACCATCCAACCATTTTTTTGGGGGAGGGGGGCTTGTTACAGTGTAACGGATAAGTAAAAAGAAAAGCCCAAAATCAATATATTGGCCCCAAAATAATGTTTACAAATGTTTTTCACCACAGATTAAACTTCTATGTGCCATGAGGTTTAATAAAGCCGATGATTAGTTCTTTGGGGAAAAGGGCACAATGTGTGCAGACAGTGTACCTCATTGACGTTGAAGACTAAGGATACCTGAAGTCTTTCTACTATTATAGCGTGGATGAATAAGGTCAGACAAGTAGGATGTCGACCATTTAGTGCTTTTTAAAATGACAAGGAAGACCTTCAGATGAGCTAATGAGCTATTGTTTTGATTTAAGCTTGAAGCTAGCAAGCGTTAGAGAATAAATGGCCCTGCATGTAAGGCACGTCACAGACACACACACACACCCAGGCCAGATGCACATCTTTATTACAGCCCTCCTCCCCCTTGTGGCCAAGTATCAAACATCATCGCTTTAATTGCAGAGTGAAACTGGCAAGGCTTTTATTCATCCTTGAAGCCTATCATTTATTTCATACACCTTTCCCTGCTGCAGTGTAATATGCCCGTGGGGTGCTATTGTCTATCTACTGGATAATTGCATCTGTTTACGTCTAATGAGAATTCAAAGAAAGACCATCTCTTAAAATTGATTCTCTTTGTAATAATCAAAGATGCAAAACATAATTTGGGGGAATTAATTAATTGTAGGTTGGCCCCCGACACTTTTCTGAATGTAGTCCCCTGTTGCTGCCTCATACTGTAGCAACTGCATCTTTAAGTAAAGCTCCCGTTGATGATTGCATATCTGTAGGAGTTCACCAGCCTGGCCCCCTTTCCTTTGCTCCTGAGCAGAATAACAAACATGAAGATGAGCCTCGCCCTGTTGGAAGTGTCTGCATAAAATACAACCTGATTCTGGTCAACTATTGGAATAAGCAGCCGTGCTTTCCACAGGGTTTCAAGGCTACAGCTCTTACATTTGATACAGCGCTGCATTTTCATTATAGTACATATTCATATTTGTCTGTGATGGCTGCGATCGGAATGTGTTGCTACAAGGTCTTATTAACATGGGCACTGAAAATGGTTTCTGTATAATATGTTGCGATGTGTGCTCCTGCACTTAATGTTACTTTGCTAAGAGAAAATGCATTGTCCATCTGTTTTGATGTCCTCAAGGCAATGTCAATGTTTTTGGATGTTTAATTTCCTTTGGTGCTGTATATTGTAAGTAGTTATGGTCAGTTAATGTTTGTTAAATCATTTATGATTAATGAACAGTATGATTACATATTTTATATATTTTGAGCTGTGTGGTGATGCACAGATAATTAGTAGTTAAGGCATGGTTAGTTATTCTCGTACGCTTGCTAACTCGATCTCAAATCAAAGCAATATCCCTCACACATTGAAACACATTGTGAAGCAAAGCTTAGTAGTACGGCTTTGTTGTTGTCAGCTTTGTTTATGTTCCTATTAACGGCTGGGCTGTGTAGAAGTACAGCTCACACAGAGAATGGTAAGCTAGCGAATTGCGAGGAGATATTTGGTGAATTTGATGTGAAGTGTATTAGCTTACAATTAGCTTGTAATAGTGGACTATATCTTTAATGCCTAGATTCAGCATCAGGACAGGGACTATTCCAGCATCAGTTGCATGGGTTTGAATGACCCATTGGGTCCTTTTTCTGCAAGCACAGTCCAAATTTTTCTGCATCCACTGGAAATATATCAATAACTTCGGAGGCTGGCTAGTCGAGCTGTGGCAACAGTCTTGCTTGACTTGCCTATTACTTGCCTGTAGGCTGCGTTGAGTAATGTTTTATAACACTGCAGCCTATTATAGGCTATTATTAACAGCATTGTTGGGGAGTTTTACTGTTACTGTAAATGACAATTGCAAATAGGCTACATCTTTGAACTTTGAATTGTCATCCAGCAAAAGAACTATGACGTCTTCTTCTTTGCTGAATCTCTCCCCGTCTCAGAGGAGCTTCCGCAGGGACCGATGGGCTTATGTTACTCGTACAGTGTGAGCAGTCAGGTCAGGCTTGATGGTCGGCCCGTACAGTGTGAGCACCTTTATCGACTCAATCGTCTGGACAGACAACTTGATCGTACAGTGTGAGCACCTTTATCGACTCAATCGTCTGGACAGACAACTTGATCGTACAGTGTGAGCACCTTTATCGACTCAATCGTCTGGACAGACAACTTGATCGTACAGTGTGAGGGCCACAATCGTCCGCGATCATTTTCGTCGCAGTGTATGCCTAGCTTTAACTCCAATGTTCCAATGGGTTAGGACTGTGATTAGTCCACATCCTATTGGGTGGCCAAACAAGACACAAGACACGTGGACAAAAGACACGTATCTCCTCTGCAGTGGCAGAAGCAACCTGCCTGGTACCGTAGCCTGCAGTTTTATTCAGTTGGATTGTTGGGGGGCGTTTTCTGGCCCCAGAGAATATGTAGTGAGGTTTGTTTCTTCAGCATCGATACCTCCATGAAACACTAACTGCCGCAGAGTAAAAGATGAATGACTTCTCTCTCCGAACTGTTGGGTACGCTAATGAATCAATTTAGCTCAGAGACGTGAAAACCCAACCTTGGCTGATAAGGTTAGCTCGATAGCGCTACGTAGACACTTTCTAAGGTGAACATTTGGCAGCAGGAATAGACTAAGCTTTTCTGAAGCCAAACCCAACAAGGCCTAAAGCTCCCTGTTTGTGTGTGTGTGTTTGCTTGTGTACATGTGTATGTGTGTGTGTGTGTGTATGTGCGAAACCCTTTAGTGAACTCCATTTGGTCCTGGTTGTAACTTATATTGAGCTATTTTTTACTGGGGAAATACATAATATTACTAAAATATAATCTATTTAGAAATTCCACATTTGTATTTAAAACATGAAAAAACATGAAAAATAAGTTGTGTTGCTTCTAGACCTGGTCTCCCAGTGTCAACAACATGATGCATACTGCTGCAAGAATCACTGTGACGCCATACAGCAGTAAACCAAGCTATTTCTTACATTATATGGTCTGCTGAACATTTAGACTACAACGTGCATTATCATCTTGTGGATATGGTCAGGACCACTATGGGCAACATTCATTTACATTTGCAGTTATTTATATTTTGCTGTAGGAATCTATTCTCTGAGCTCCCTGCCCTTCCTTGTGAATGCATGTACTGTAAAGCCTGAGGAAGGGTAGAGAATAGAGGAAGCATCAAGGACAACACCCTGACATTGATTGAGTCAGACACAGCATGAAAGGAGGAGGTGTGTGTAGGTGGATCGCCAAGAATGGGTGTAGGAAGGCTGTTTAAATATGGCGCCCTGAACCCGTTTGGCCAGTAGTATGCTTTGCTGTGATCACCTGTGATCAGCTGTGGATTGAGATTATCTGTGGGGGCGTGATCACCTGGTTATAAAATGATTGGCTCAGCTGTGGATTGAGATTATCTGTGGGGGCGTGACTTTGTGGCCTGCCTGAACTAACGCCATGCTCATTTATCTGCGTTTGGGCTGTGACCTGACATGCGCTTTAGCCACTTCTTTTCTGACGCGTTGCACTTGAGATTTACATTGCACAATGCGTGGTACCCTTGTGTCTCCTACACAGATTAAACACTCCACATGTGGAGAACCCACTGTACACATGTTAAATGTGCTTTGTATTTACCGTTCAATAACGTTGGCCTTTGGTACCTTAGTGATATGTCACCCACCACAGATACACGTAGCTCTGGACGTGTTAGTAAAGGCAGCTTGTGGAATGCTGGAATGTTCTACGCATTAATCACAATCCCGCCATCACAGCAGCACCTAAATCAACACACCGTCCCCTCAGCTCATTAGTATTCCATTTACATGAGGGGACATTGAGTTAACATGCTTATCTTTCTGGGTGTCCAGGCCCATATTAAGCTGAATCAGTCTTTGGTGCTTGAACAAAGTCAGAGGGAGACTCATGTGATTTATACAACCCATGAATATATTACGCTACCAAGCTTCAAAATCATTCCTTAGATGCTACTCTGAGATGGTAGTGTTTAGAAGTTTAGAAAAATTATCTTTTCTGAGGAAATGATCTGACCGTATGAATGCAAATGACTCTACCTCCTGTGTCTGGTTGTGTAGGACTAAGTTAGCACAGGTGGGTTTGGAACAGCTTTGGTACATGGGAGGTGGACCCATGTGCTTCATCTCTTTAGAGGAACAGATTTCTGTCAGTGACGAAAAACATTGTTTTGGTTTGAAACTATGAGAGTGCACCTTTGTGTTTTGTGTCCAATGATACTCCTCCTAATAGTCTCCTCCTCTTCCAGCACTACAGCACATCTCTAGTCTCAGTCTCTTCACTTCATCAGCAATACGTCACACAAGCAACTCTGTGCTGGACGTATGATATATACACTTATATATTCTGTCCTTAACAGCACTTTCAGGAAGCGGTGTCCATTTTCATTGGCTGTTAGCATTGTCACAAATCTATCCAGAATTCTATGGAGGACCAGGATTTCCATAATAATAAAAAATATATATATATATTAAAGTATAAATAAATAAAGAAAAGTATAAATAATTAAATAAATATAATAATAATTGAAATAAAATTACATTTTTGTATTAAAAAAGGCTAACTAATATCTCTGTTTTTTTTTATTTCTGTTTAATGTCTGATGTGGTCATTGAGTTACTGTACGTGGTTGGTTGTCATGCATGTCAATCAAAATTCCTCTCCTGTCAAGTAGGCTTGATGTAGTAACACCAAGTCAAGGCTGGCTCTGCCAAACTACTCTCCCAACATCTGTCCAGTGCTCACAAGCATTGCTCTCTGCTTCTGGTGTGTTTCAAGCATCAACACCAAGCTGTTGTGTATAAAAACGGAAAAGGATTTGTTGTTACAATCACAATTTGTCATCAATATAATTTATTTACTTATGTTTGAACAGATTGTCTAGTAGGCCTGACATTAAATTCCTGTTTCATGTGGCTGACAATTCACCCTATTTAAGTTACTTTACCATTAGGAGGACTGCATTAGTCAACAGATTGGAAACCTCACAGGTGATTTTAAGGTGCATTTTGATCCCTTTTAGTTGTGTCAATAACACAAATGGCAACCCAGAGTAGAGTTACTGATTAGCACTTTGCATATAATATTCAGTTCTTTTACTGAACTTGACAGACAGGAGTAAAGTACTATGATCTGACGATGACATTTAGATGTAATGAGAACACTCAGCAGTATTCATCTATATCTAACATATCACGTCTCTTGTGGTTTTTATTTAAAGGTTACAGAGGTGTGGTTATAATTCTGAGGAAACATTACCTGTTTGAGTGGACCTGGAGCATGTGCTTCTCTCTCTTAAGCCTGCTGGTTGGGACTGGTTCACATTGAGAACATTGGTCAGGTAGTAAAAACGCTATGATGTGTGTCGAGCATAACTTACTAAAGCACAGTACGCATTCATGCCATCCCTAATATCATTATGATTTTGTTTGCAATACACGTCTTTACTCATCGCAAACTACTCTGGACGAGAGAATGCTCCCCTAGCAGGATGCATCTTGCCTGGCCATCGTCCAACAAAGACCCAGTTGTATAAATAATGTAATTTGATGACATGTTCTCTCGGTTAATGTAGAAATGGAGATGTGCTTTATGGTATTATTTTGATATTGAATAATTTATTGACTAGTACAGTAGCAAACTTTGGGCCGACAATTTGGGCTGCCTGACTGTTGATGGCCAGTTTACAATCATGTTAATGGTTATATTATTTCTAAGTTTGGCCAACTAAATTGGATTTCCAAATGCAAATGAATCTATATAGTAAAATGCGAGCAGCAGAGGACATTGATAAATCATGAGGACTGGTTTTTAATAACACTCCCAGGCAATGGGGCGCCAGCTTCACACCAGCATCCCGTCATGCTAATCAAAAGGCTGCCCATAGTGTTGGCCCTGACAGGGTCTTGGGCAAAACAAGATCAATCTTGGGGATTGCATTTTGTTGTGTAGAATAGACCTTAAATGTGAGATTAATTTGGAAGCACATCTTCACAATACCAATCAGTCTGTAGTAGAAGCATGGTAGAGTTACAATGAGAGAAAGGGACATAAATGCACCAATCAATAACAGTTAATTAAATTGTGGACAGGGGATAAACAACACATTGGCACACATTTAATGGCAGCATGCTCTCGTTTTACCACCTAGGTCAGTCGTAAACAAAGAGTCACAAGCTTCCCTGGTCCGTCGGTGGAGTTGGGTATATTGTTTACCATGATTTATAATTCTTATCTCAGACCACGACTTCACAACAGTTGTGTCAGAAGAAAGTCAATAAGTTTATAAATGGAGTTGAATTCTGAGTTTGTGCAGCATATAAAGCAAACAGGGCTTTCAGGGGCTTATCTTTGTTAGGATTTGATTGCCTTGCCGTAGGCCTCAGAGGCAAGATGGCGCTGTGTTACTCTCTTGAGTGAAAACATGTCCCGTGCCATGTTGTGTGTGATGCTCCACGCAGCTCTGCCGCATCAACTAAATGCTAATGGCTCAGCAAAGGCATAAATAATTGAGCAGAGTAGGAAGGAAATAATATGTAATCAGCCTAAAACGATTCATTTAACAAAGGATGGTCCCACATCAATATTTGTATTTATTTATTTATGTATTTATTTATAATAAATGACTGAAAGGCTACTAAAGTGCCACTCTAGCTGTACACTCTTGCTGGCTTGATACAGTATATAAAAACACACTAACATTCTCTAGCATTAATACCATAATGCAGTTTTGATAAATATTTGTCTGTACTCGTGTAATTAGCATTGGTTCATGATAGGATGAGTGTAAAAGTCCCCGCCCACACACACACACACACACTGTGCAGACTAGGTGGTACTACCGTATATAAAACCACTATTAGCATTAAAGCAGTGATTGCTGCCATCTTAGGTGGCAGATACACATTAGCATCAGTCAGTCACGTCCGGTAGCTTAGCAGTAGAGAAATGCCCGTCCCCGTGTTGAAAGAGACTGCTACGATTAGCCCAGGCTCCTCCAGGGGCCACTCCGGTGAAGCGGCAGCATAACTTTGAATTACTGTAGCAGAGATGATAATGAAGTCTGGGAATACACTGTTAACGTATACCTTTTGATGATGTGATATTAGAAGAGTGCTTTATCGTCTGCAGCCTAATTAATATTTCATCTGAGTTTTCTTGAATGGCTGGGGATAATGTGGTGCTCGATCTCTATCTTAAACAGCAAAGTTACAGTTTCAAATAAGTAAAAAAGTAGTTTTGTGATTGTATCTATCTTCCCACCAACATTTCAGGTTGTACTAAAGACTCACATTAACATTCCTTTTGGGAGGCAAGAGGAATACAAAGGGTAAATAATGTTATTCCTCAAATTATATGATCCATATATGAATACATACCACTTTCTAAGCAGAGATCTATGTAAACCATGTAATGACTAGTGTAAATCTAGTGTAAAGATTAGACTAGTGTACATCTTGTGTAAATATAGTGTAGACTATTGTATGGTGTAGTGAATTGTGTATTGTATAGTGTAAAGACTGGTGTATAGTGTAAGTGATGCCATGTACTGTAGTGTAAAGACTAGTGTAAATATAGTGTAAAGACTGGTGTATAGTGTAAATGATGCCATGTACTCTAGTGTAAAGACTAGTGTAAATATAGTGTAAAGACTGGTGTAAAGACTAGTGTAAATATAGTGTAAAGACTTGTGTATAGTGTAAATGATGCCATGTACTGTAGTGTAAAGACTGTTGTATAGTGTAAATGATGCCATGTACTCTAGTGTAAAGACTAGTGTAAATATAGTGTAAAGACTGGTGTATAGTGTAAATTATGCCATGTACTCTAGTGTAAAGACTATTGTAAATAT
>JAODUK010004358.1:16140-33532 GCA_027564635.1 Typhlichthys eigenmanni
AGTGTAAAGACTGGTGTAAATATAGTGTAAAGACTGGTGTATAGTGTAAAGACTAGTGCAGATATAGTGTAAAGACTTGTGTATAGTGTAAAACGATGCCATGTACTGTAGTGTAAAGACTGGTGTAAATATAGTGTAAAGACTGGTGTATAGTGTAAAGACTAGTGCAGATATAGTGTAAAGACTAGTGATATAGTGTAAAGACTTGTGTATAGTGTAAAACGATGCCATGTACTGTAGTGTAAAGAGTAGTGCAGATATAGTGTAAAGACTGGTGTAAAGACTAGTGATATAGTGTAAAGACTTGTGTATAGTGTAAAACGATGCCATGTGCTGTAGTGTAAAAACTAGTGTAAAAATAGTGTAAAGACTGGTGTAAAAACTAGTGTAAATATAGTGTAAAGACTGGTGTAAAGACTAGTGTATAGTGTAAAAGATGCCATGTACTCTAGTGTAAAAACTAGTGTAAATATAGTGTAAAGACTGGTGAAAGACTAGTGTAAATATAGTGTAAAGACTTGTGTATAGTGTAAAACGATGCCATGTACTGTAGTGTAAAGAGTAGTGCAGATATAGTGTAAAGACTGGTGTAAAGACTAGTGTATAGTGTAAAGACTTGTGTATAGTGTAAAACGATGCCATGTGCTGTAGTGTAAAGGCTAGTGAAAGCAAAGGCAGGTGTTATTTCTTTCATTCTTCTCCTTCCAATGGGTTGATAATATCCAAGAGACATATACAGTAAGTCCATACCTGTAGCACAGCAGCAGGGCTGAAGGTTGGGGTCATAAATGTAGCCAAATATATGTTCTGTAAAAATAAGGTGACCCCTTTAGAGCCCTTAAATGTGCCACTTACAAGTGAAACAGTACAGTAGGGCAGGAGGCAGTGGATTCTCAGCAGGTATGTGTCCTTCAGATGGCTTGTCTGACATTGGTGCATCTGCCAAGACCTTTCTACTGCCATCTAGTGGTGCAAAGATTATTTCAATCCATTCTTATAGGTGCTAGACATTTCTATCTTCCTAGCATTTGTCTTGAATGAATGAGATGAGTGAGATGAACAGATTTTAGAGACGTGAAATATTATCTGTTGCATTAATTTAGTAGGTTTGTTTTTCTGTTTTGAATTTAATCTCTAATCACATTTTAAATCCTAAAACAAAATAATGAACTCAACCCCAATGTTAGATAATACAGTACATGTACTACATATATGCATACGCTATGCTTTTGTCACTATTGGTCACTATATGTCACTGAGGAAGCAACGATCATATGTGACAGTTGTGACACCTTCTATTAAGTTATTCAGATCCTGCTCTAGCCACGGAGTGCATTCACCAGATGATTTATGGAGAAATTAAAACAGTTCACCACAATAATCTCTTCATCTATCTTGTCTTCACGTATTGACTTATTTGGTGTCGTGTCACCCCGGCTCCATGCCAAGAATGTCTGTATACGTGAAGGTATTGATTAACGCTCTAGAAATTTGTTACTGCGCACAAATTCTGTCGATGCATACACAGTTTATTGTGGCCCCAAGGGAATGCAGCATAGCGTCCCTCGGTCTGCGTAGGCCTCCTGCTGACCACACACAACACCACTTTGAAGTGAAGTGTAAAACAGCAGCATCCCCTGCCTTCAGCTCCCCAGTAATTAAAATGGACAGGTTTCTTAAAGTATCACCAGAGGTGAAGAAACATGTTCTTAACAAGCTAATTTCACTAATTAGTCTTTTTTATTATATTTTTTATAAAACCTTAAAACCTCTTTTGTTACACACATTTCCCTGCATAGCACTTTCCGTGTTTTGAGGATTTCTAACTCTTATCAAGTAATTTTATATTTATTTTAGTACCTCAAAACGTCACAATATTAAGTCACTCACACTGCCTAATAATGAACCATGTTACAGATTGTGTTACAGCAAACGTGAACAGCACACTAACGGGCGCGCCTGGGTTCCATCGCATCAGCGATCCGTTCCTGCTCCGTCCTGGCAGCGTGTCAGAAGCTGAGCGTCTTGTTGTGTTTTCGCTGAGTTTCCATAGCAACAAACCAAGCCGAAACTACAAGTTCTATCTTATTGGCCGTTGGTCGCTATCCAGAAGCGTGCATGGGTGGTTCACTTGCATTGACAAGATCTCCGTGACGGAGCCGTAACGGGGCAGCCCGGTAAAAATCAGGGGTAAAGCCTAAGCTAGAATCATGTCTCTCATCGTGTATATTTATATATTTGTATATTTGTTAGTGAGTGCAAGTATTGCATGTGCAGTCTATATTTTAAAGTCGTGGTTCACATGTCTGTAATCTTCCCATAAAGGTTAGAAAGCTCAGAGATTTAGTGACAGCTATCGCTCCACGCTAAAATGAAGACAAGCTGACAGTTTTAGGTGAATGTCATAAGGTATGATTGATGTTTAGTGTGGGCCAGTGAGCACTGTTGGGGAACTAACACCTCTCAGCTCGCCCCTGACAGGTGGAGATTTGAAACACGAACAATACGATACCTTTCCTTTTCATCAACCTTGCTGTTGGCTCAGTTCCCAAAAGCCCTTGATCCTGACAAGCATAAGAAGAGTTAATAACTAACACCATAACAGCTAGTTCTGACAGCTGCGAGCTTGACAGCTCCTTTATACTTGTATGGCTTAACGGAGATAAAACCAATGAAACATTTAAACTGCCATTCCTTTCTCATCAGGCACCTTAGTGAACGTCTCCAGAACAAAACGGGGAGGTGAGTTAGCGTGTTCCTGCTGATGACGGCAGATGGGGCCTCTTGTGCGTGCTGGGTTGTAGTATGAAGGATCCATTGTTTTTCACCACGACAGAAGGGTGACCTCCAGGGCGGACATGACATGGACCCAGCCCCGCTAATGCCAGTGTGAATAGGCTGTATGCTAGCAGGTGAAGTGCTGCCCAGTGCTAATGACATGCACAGCACAGGCCAGACCGCCGAGCTTCAGGAGGGGAAGGGGCTGTCTGCTTCCTGATACAATAACTCATTCCCGTTTACCGTAGCCAAGAAGCGGGGGGAGGGGGGGGGGGGTGTCTGGCAATAGGGAAGGCATAAATCCCATGTGAAATCTCTCAGATTGCATCCAAATGGCCCTTTAAACAAGCCGTGCGTCCGCCACCGTGACTCCTGCGGGGCAATCCATCGTCTCTGTGCTTCGGCGAGAGCCTCCGTTCCAATCACAGATAGAAAAAAAAACAAAAGCAGGTACTTCTGGCAAATTATGGGATGGGCCTTTTTGCCCTTTTTAAAGGAGCACTTCCAAGTGATATATACAGGCAAATTAACTGTCAGGAGCGCATCATTCACTGGGCTCGGCAGTCATTATCTCCGAGAGAGAGAGGGGAATTTGTCAAGGTCAAAGTTAAGCAGAAGGTCGATGAGACGTGTAGAAAGGGGGCTGAATGGCTGCAACCTTGAGTTTAATATCAGAGTTCACAGGATTGCTCCAGCCTCCCCTGAACTCCATCAAGAAAGTTACTTCCTGTGGGAAACCAGAGCTCTAAAGCATCTTCTTTTGCCTTCAAATCAACATGATGCCTGAACAGGCAGCGCTCTAAGGACGCTGCACATGTGTGTACCGTACATGCTTCCATGGGACTGTCACAATCCGGCATCAGTAGAAGACAGCTGCTTTTTTAAAGTACCTTGTTTTGGTCGTTATTTGACTTGTAGTCAGCATCATATGTGTCCTACACGGTAGAAGGCGTCCCCATAATTCCGTGTGACTGACAGAACATTCCATGACAATTGTTACATGTTTGAAGTGGAGTGAAGAAACGTGTCATGAAACATAGCTGGGCTGTCAGTTTTACTATGGCCTAACAGTTTGTACAAGTATTAAAGTGAGCTGGGAACAGTCAGCTCAGGGACTCTTACAGGTGGGCTAACTCCGGGGCTCAAACCCACAACCTTCTGAGTTGGAGTCAATCACCTAGACCAGACCACTGGACTAGCCTGCCCCAGCCTTGACAGCTAGCCAGTCACTGATCAAGGGTCTCATTTTTAAACGTGTGCGTAGAATTCACACTAGAATGTTCAGATTTATAAAACAGTGCACATCCTTCGCCGGTATTCCTTTATAAGTCACTTGAAATCTAGCGCACGTGAACGCCCACAGTTGCCTATAAATGGTTTATAGTTTAGGTCTTGAGACGTCCCTGTTGTACGTGAGAGCTTATATTTCCATTTACTTTTCAAAATGTTATACATCCTTCTGCCATTGTAGTCCCAATTTTATCAAATGCTTTTGTGTACAGATGGTTTAAAGTGTGCGTGGAGGCGTAAAAGTGGCATACGCACGTTTCTAGCCCCAATTTGGGGCTAGAACGTTTTATAAATGAGACCCCAGAGCTGTGTGGTGAGGTGGATGGAGACTCCACGATCACACCATGAGCTACTACCTCACCTACCTTTTGGATTGGAACGCAGCCGAGATCTTTTCTCAAGACCCCGCTTGATTGAAACCTCTCCGACTCTCCTGTTGGGATTTTGTTGCGTTTTACACCTTTGTTACCCTTGTTTTTTGTGTACAGTCTCCAGCGCAGCCCTCCCCCCACTCCTAGTCTCACAGAGACAGTCTGGGAATAGCGTTTGCTAACCACCCATTTTCCTTTACAGGAAAAGGTATTTTGATTGATATCAAAATACGATGACTACGACTACATGCTGTTGGTTTCTGCATCAAGCAATGCACCTGTAACAGTACTGGAAGAAAAACAGAGTTGAAACAAACAATTCACTAAATGTACAACTATGAAAACTTGCCAATCAGCTGATTGTTTGCCAATGAAAAGCTATAACCTCACTTTCTGATAGTGTTATGTTGCTTACAGGTGTCTATGTTTCTGACGTTCACCATGAGTCACTTTCAGTATGTGACGTACTGCTAATGAACGACATATTGGTGCAGAGAGAGACAGAATTATTTAAATTCATATCTAAAATGGAATAAAAAAATGTAATTTTTTAAAATGTATTTATATATATATACAGTGTATATATATATATGTATATATATATATATATATATTTTTTTTTTTTAAAAGCACGTACATGCGTCGCTATTGTAAATTGCATATTATTAGGTTTTCAAGCACTTTAAAATCACATTTACAGATTCATCTCAAGCCCCACCCTTCTCTGCATTGGAATATGTGAATAAGTTCACCCAGAAGCCAAGTCATTTTGGCAGCTTGATGTGGTTTTCGCTGAAGCGCTCAACACTTTATTAGGTATTCTTCAAGTGTTATTTGTTGAATTACCATCAGGCGCCAAAGTGAGCTGGTCCTGCCTATCTTGTATTGCAATTTAAGGATCCCTAATTGAAATTTGAAAAAGGCGATGAAGTAAAATAAATATCCTTATTCATGAGTGGCTTAAATGAATGAGAAAAGCTATTATTTAGCAAGTGCATTTGTTTATTTGGTTTAGGTGCAAGCATGCATTTGAGAAGAAATTGCTACACTGTCTTACACAGTATAATAACACCCTGGACAACCTAAACCTGAGCTCCAATACTGCCAGTATATTGTGTAGATGTGGCATTCATTGTTCTGCATGGCTTATACTGAGCAGAGTACCAAGGTAATATGTTTGGCAGGGCTTGATTCATGTGCTATTATATTTATTAGTTTTAATATCGGCGACAATGCGGATTTCAATTTGATGAGACAGACCTGGTTACTGTATTAATCTATGGAACCAGATGATATTAAGATAATAATTGAGGCAATAACTCATCTTTTTGATAGTCTGTTGCCAAGGTCAATATGAAATTATAACATCATAAAAACTTATCTGCGAAAGGGGATTCATCAGTGTCGCACACAGTCAACGGTTTCTCTGAGCAGCAGAAATGAAGCGTTAGAACAAACACATTCACTGCATCAAACACACAGGTAATGGGTATACAGATGCACAGGTCTGTCTGACTACTGTAGATAATCATCTGGGACATCTGGGTTATATCTCAGATGTGCTGTGTGGACACACACACACACGCACAAACCAAGACAAATGGAGCATATGCCCATGCATCCATTAGGACACCAGGTATCTGTCTCTGTGCACAGTTTACAAATCACCCCCCGCCCCCTCCACACACACACCCACCTTACCACCACCACCCAGTGCAATATGGTGGATGCACTTCCCATGCTATAGATCCCCTGCTTAACTGGAATGTATTAGACATTTGTCTGCACCGTCCATTAGAGGATGGAACCCAACTGTACATTCTTCAACTGAGTGATTACAGAAGTTTAAACGTGTAACTTCAACAACGCTTCTGGTCTCCTCAGTTGGCGTGTCACTATCGGAATATTGCTGTAGAGGCTGATGTAGGCAGCGCCCAGACAGCTACATCTACCATACATGCCTGTAATCATCATAATAATACTAATAATTATACTCAAAATACCCGTTAACGCCCCCAGAGGGAAATAAAGGGAACCTCCCCGATGACTTGCATGTAACGCTGGGTCATTCTGGCCTGCATAACCTCTCCGATGACTTGCATGTAGCGCTGGGTCATTCTGGCCTGCATACAGGGTGAAAAGTCCTGAATGTGGAAGTGCCGTCCATTGAACCCTCTCTGTTTCCATTCTCTCTACCTGAACCATCTGCAGTGGTTATCTGGTGGTCAGGGGTCAGGGGTCGGAGGTCGGGACTCCCTAGAGAGGAGGTCGGAGCTTCTGGGAGACTACCAGATGTCCTTGTGGTTTAGAAATGATCTCTTGGTGTATCTGTTTAGGTCTCACAGCTCCTCTGTGTCACGTATGACTGGAAGCAGGCTCTCTTTATTCTCGTGACCCGGTATATACCGGTATATAAAATCGACTTGTGTGTGTCCTAATGCCCTTCCCTCCAGTTTCATTCACACGATTGAACGCCCCCTGTGCTTCCTCTCTCACTATGGGTCACTGGACTGATTCTGAATGACCTTCATATTCTTTTCTCCTGCGTGTGTGTGTGTAGCTTATTGGTTCCCTTTATATTTCCATTCATATTTTCATTTAGAGTGGCTCTCCCATGCTCTTTCTCACTCTTTCATGGCTGACGGTCTGTTGCCTCTCCAAAGTCAATGGTAGATAATTACCTACCTCTCAACTCGCTGCCCACTTTCTTCTGTCTTATCGTGGCTTGAGAGGCGAATTGTCAGGTCATTAACCTTGATCTGAGTACTCAAAGCAGTGTGGGATGAACCCCTACCAGACACAAGGCCTCTGGTAAATATGCTCTAAAATGATTGCTGATAAAGTAGTGTGTGTCTGTAAAAGCACCGTTCCATATACTGTATGAATCAGATTCTCATTCCAGTGTGCTCTCATTAGGTGATGTTTTATTATAAAGAAGAATCTTACATATTTGGATTATATTCCATTAGCTGTCATGTTTTATCTAGAAGATCTCTGTATTCATCAAAGTAGCTCCGCTCCAGTCTGGTACATGAATCACCATGAATAAACCACGAACGGACATCATAGTGGAAGATCTCCAATTTAAAAGCTTTGTCAAATGTATTTTATACGTAAAAATATAGCCACTAATGTCGTGGCGTGGAGTATTTTATCATTTAGTTCCAGCTGTCTTTCTCCAAGAACCAATCCCTCCATCCCATAGCAAATGTAACACCACTTACATCCTGGAGCCATTGATCCAGGTCAGTCTTTCTGGAGAAAACCTGCTATCAAATAAAAAACACCTCTCCCTTCAATGTCATATGGTGCTCCCTCAGAAGCTCCCCCCTCCACCCCCAACATTGTACAACATAATAGTAGGATAGATAGTGTTAAAGACAAACAAAGTGGTGCAGTCTGCACCACTTTGTTTGTGTTGTCATTCACAGAGCCAGAGCTGTGTAGAAACACTAGGAGTATATGTTCAGCACACACACACAATGGGAAGCTAGCGGGCCGTGAGGAGATATTAGCAGAAACAGCGGGCAGCTGGGTGGACTGCTGGAGACTTCTTTCTAGAGACCTTCTTCCTGGAGACCTTCTTGCTGGGGACTTTCCTGCTGGAGACCTTCTTGCTGGGGACTTTCCTGCTGAAGACCTTCCTGCTGGAAACCTTCCTGCTGAAGACCTTTCTGCTGGAAACCTTCCTGCTGGAGACCTTCCTGCTGAAGACCTTCCTGCTGAAGACCTTCCTGCTGGAAACCTTCCTGCTGGAGACCTTCCTGCTGAAGACCTTCCTGCTGGAAACCTTCCTGCTGAAGACCTTCCTGCTGAAGACCTTCCTGCTGGAGACCTTCCTGCTGAAGATCTTCCTGCTGGAGACCTTCCTGCTGAAGACCTTCCTGCTGGAGACCTTTCTGCTGAAGACCTTCCTGCTGGAGACCTTCCTGCTGAAGATCTTCCTGCTGGAGACCTTTCTGCTGAAGACCTTCCTGCTGGAGACCTTTCTGCTGAAGACCTTCCTGTTGGGGACCTTCCTTCTGGAGACCTTCTTACTGGGGACCTTCCTTCTGGAGAGCTTCTCAGGTGGGATTGGGCACGGTTCCAGGGCCATCACTCATCATTGTTGCATAGAAAATGCTTTTAAATTCACTCATGGACGGAACATTTTAAATGGTTGCAAATAGTAACACTTTATTGCACCCTGAGAAAACTATTAATAGTGTCTAGAAAATTAATGATTGAATGAATGGTTTGGTAGTAATATACAGTATGCGAGTACCTTAGCAGTTTGACCTTTATACCACATGGTGCTGTAAGTACAGTACTTTGGCTTGAGACGCATTGGCAGCACTCTCAGATCGCCTTGTAAGCAGTTCACACTACACGACCATTGCTCACGGGAGCATGCCTTGATTTTCCTCCGAGCTGCGCCTTTTGTTTACTATCTCATAAAAGAAAAATGCAGGCAACACAAATTTGCAATCTATTATTTATTTATTTATTGTATGCCAACTTTAGTGTTTAGGCTGTTTGCAAGGAATGTATAGAAGTAAAATAAAAAGTTTTTGCGTAGATATTGTGTTTACATGTGTATTTCTGAGGGTTTGGCTTTTCATTGTGTGGTGGGAAGACACCAATCGCATGCAACACCATGTGATAACGGAGAAGGAAGCTCCAGTCTGTCTTCTTGGGGCCATGTTTTGTACAAGTAGATGTGTGTGGGAGAATGTTCCTTTCTTATCTAGAGGTACAGTATACAGTATTAAACCGATGCTATTCTACTGTATGTAGCAAGCCTTGCCTGTAGCTTATAGATATATCAGTTTTCATATTCCCCTGAAATGCTTACTTATATCTTCTTGGGGAAAGGGATTGTTAGAAACCGAACTCCATTCTATATCCCAGCATTAGATAATGCAGACATCCCTACCTGCTGGAACTCATTTCCGGGAGCAAACGTCGTCCGTCTGCGACTATGGTTTGCGACAATAGACCCCAATACCACCCCCCCTCCCCAGCACCCCTCCACAACATTTCACTCTCTTTCTCTCTTTCGCTCTATTGCGCTTGCTCTCTGTTGCCGCCTGCTCTCGCTCTATTTTCGGGGAGATATTGGATACTGTTTGCGGGCGTCAGGGAGCCGCTACTTCCGGGGGGAGATTTGGGATGTGTGGATAATGGTATTGGCCGGGGTCGCTTGGCTCTGCTACTCTTTCTAGTGTTGTGCTAGCAGTGGCTGCGACACAGGTGAGCTATAGGACAACACCAGGCCTTTTACTCTCTGCCCAGGCTTCCACTGCTACTCGGCAAGTGCGGGGTGTTTCCCTGTGTCACTGACAGACTCTCAGCCATGACACCAACAATCTGTCTTCATGCAGATCTAATGATCCCTCACTATTTCTTCTCAGGAAGACAGTGCAAGTCATTCATGTTCGGTAGCCATTATGTGACAAGACGTATTCCTATAGAGATGTCAGACGCGTGTTTGTCAGATTTATACGCGGTTTATTGCCTGGCCTGCTTTTCTAAAAGGCCACGGCGGACATAGTGCTCCGCGCACTGGCAGTGAAGCAAGATGGAGCGCTCTTTCTCCCAGCTTATCCCACAAATGGCTTGTGAAATGTGAGGCGGATATTTCTTTATGGCAGGTGTCTGGGGTCTGGGCTCCTGCAGCGCTTCACTGCCTACCGGGCATGGTGCGGCTCTGGTGTGGCCTCGGGTGGCACAAGAAAACAGCAAGAGTCCAACGATAGTCAAAGGGCTTATCCCTTAAGATTACATATCGGACTTTAGAGTATGTATTTCTGTTCATGTGCTTTTAGCTTTCAGTGTTCTTGTGCTGTAAATCCCATTGAGATCCAGGTGAATGTACTGTGTTTTAGCTATTATTCTGTTTAAGGGCATCTCTACATTATGGGCCACTGCACGCGTCAGTTGTGGCTCTATTGCATTAAGGCCCCAGTCACACAGAGACGCGTCGCTAGAAACACTGTTGTTTTCCTATGGTAGGGCGCGCCTGGCATGCGCTCTTCCCTGGCGTTGCACTTCACATTCGTTTATTAGACGCAATGAACGTTAAAATATTCTCTACTTTTCACCACAAGGCGTGGGGCTGCACTGCTCGTCAGTGTCACACCTGGTCCAGGCAGCCAATCTCTGTCTGATCGGGGCCTTATCAAAGCACCTTTAAAGCAGATGCGCCTACAGTATAGCGGCATGGGGGGTGGGTAAAGGATATACGTAATCACCCATATTTATTCATAAAGCACAGTTCAATGTGACAGAGAAAACGTAAAGGTAACAAATAATACATGAAACTCAAATAACAAATTAATAGTTATTTCAAAGAACAACACATAGACCGACACATGCTTGAAGATGCACTGTGTTAAAGGCCAGTGCAAAAATGTTCCCATCTGTTGCTGTCTGCTGTGGAGAGGCGTGCTGCGGTCTCTGCGGTGGAGATTGGATTAGCATGGAAATTAAAATGGGAGTTCATGAATAAGCCTGCGCCTCCTTTATTTGAAGCCACTGTTTCATGAGAGAGCTGCCGCTGTCCACCCTCACCAGACGCTGCTGGAGAGGAGAACAGGATGGTCGCCGTGGCGTGCGTCTCAACGTTATTGACCGACGGGGCCTCCATCTGTAAGCGGTGGCCATTCATGTGGTTTACTGTAACTCTTTTTACTGACTTTTTACTGAAATGGACAAATCTTCCGAGTCATTTTACCTCTGTTGAAACCACCTGAGGGTAGTTGATGCCGGCCTGCCTGCCGATAAAGCCACTTTACGGATACAGTATAGATCTGTGTCATACTGGTGTGGCGTCCACCGACGGGCCATCCTGTCCTTTGATTGGGTAGCGGTCAGAGCATATGAGCGGAGTGGAGCGGTGAGAATCTCAGCTCCTCGCTCACGGAGCTGTTCACCCCCCCGCTCAAAGCCACAGCAGGCTGTTCCGCTCATTATCACTCAGCACTCAACACAGTTTGCATCGCGCTCCGCTCAAATTGTCCCCCCGCTCGCTCCAAAAAAGGGAAAAAATAATGGGCGACACAATTGTAATAAACAGACCATATATTAGGCCTACTTTGAATGACAAAACGATTTTGTTTGAATATTAGGCTATATTTCCTTTACACTTTTGTTACAAGTTACCGTAGCCTATTCAGCTTGCTAACCTTCTGCTTTCTTCCCAGCGTGTTCACGTAGCACGTTGGTGTTTTCGAGAGATGTCTTTTTAGATTCCACAATGAATCTTTACTGACTGAAATGATGTCTTTTTCTTGTACCACATTATCATTGTTAGTAAATTTTATATTAATAGTACACCTGTATGACTTCTCATTTTCCTTGGTGAACTCCATTATTGACCCAAGTTTTGACTGAAAATAGTTTACTGTTGATGACACACATGGATTCTGGGTCAGGCATGAGCGTGCTTCAGACTCGTGGTGTGAGTGAAATTGGAGCGGGACATAGGGCAACGCTCCGTCTTTTTAAAAATGCCGCTCTGCGCTCTGTCCAAACATCCACCTGCTCGCGCTCCCCGCTCGCTCCCCGCTCGCTCCCCGCTCGCTCCCCGCTCGCTCCCCGCTCGCTCCGCTCACATGCTCTGGTAGCGGAGGCCACATCTGTAGTTTAGATTTAACCACAAATGGGGAGAACGGGTGGCTATTAGTGGCAGCGGACCTCGCCTTGAACATGTGTCGCCTTCACAGTTCGCTGGTTCCTATCCAGATCATCCCAGCTTGGCTGACCAGTGGCCAGATGTTGCTGTTTCATTAAGGAAGCCAGAGGAATACCACCAGCCTTTCCCACAACATGGCTGCTGTTGTGGACTCAGCAAGGTCACCGTTATGTGACACGCACATTTGTATCCCCAAATTGACCTTAGCTCAAATAAAACATGCAAATGTGCAATGTTATTATGTACATATTATTATAGGAAGCAATGCAGTACACGCACACGCACACACACACACAGAGTGAGTGACTAGCAAAAGTTATGGTTCACTATTGTATGACCTGATGTCACACTTAAGGGGCTATGAACTTATGGACTCTGAGTTATGAAGATGCACAGCAGGTCAGATGAAGAAGCTTCATCGCTAGGCAACAGGCTGGATCATTTATCACCTCAGCTACGGTTTGGCTGCACTGAAATGGACATTAACAAGGATGGGTTTAAGTTTGAGGTAGCATCTCGTGTGAGTTAATGAGAAGATATTGGGGTGGGGAATGTACAGCTTCTAATTGACAGCTGAGATTAGGGGTGCAAAAAGCCATCTCTTCTTTCTGCGCAGCTGCGCAGCAACATCATTAGTCCAATCGGGACTCAGTGCGAGAGGGTTTAGTCTATGATGTGGAAAACAGCTTGCAGTGAACCCGTCCCATGTTTGGGTTCACGCCATGTTCAGAGGGGAAGCTTTACACTGCTGACAACTGTGACGTAGATTGTAGTTTATTGGTCGCTTTTATTTCAATTATGCTTGTACTTCCATTGGTTGTAAGTGAAACTCAATTTTAACAGCAAAGCCTGTTGCGTAATTAGCTAATTAAAGGTGCTCGTGCTCGTCATGGCAACGTTTGGTTTGAGAGGCTTAAAGACGCAGGCAGCATAGTCAATCTTCTTTATAGACTTTAATCATGTTTATAACTTGGTTAGGACTTATGCCAGCTCCCACTGCCATTATGTTAATGAGCATTTAAGCAAAGCACCCTTGTGCATTAGCATGCCACACTGCTTCTAGTGCTATAAGACACAATGATATCCGTTTACAGCATGAAGCAAGCTCCCTGAAACACAGTTAACACGGGCCGTACTAAATCATTATGCATGCTTATTATATTGGAGACAATGAGCTCACTATATACAGTAGAGTTGTGCATGGAGGGATTCCAGACTGATCTTGGCAAAGTCAACCAATAGCTTGCAAAGTCATGATGGTCTGATCTCTCAGCTTGGTGCTTCAATGTGATAAACCTGGTTCACGCATTGGTTCACAGGTTCATCCAATCACCTGCCAAGGAGTGCCTGCTCTTTCAATGGACAGCTGCCCAGATGTTTCTGTGTAGACTTACCAGCTGGCGTGTCAGGTTACAGTTGTAAGTGTGCTGTAGACATACTGTACAGACCTGAACTAGAGACAGCAGGTGGCACAGCCTCTG
Source organism: Typhlichthys eigenmanni (assembly GCA_027564635.1). Lineage (NCBI taxonomy): Eukaryota > Metazoa > Chordata > Actinopteri > Percopsiformes > Amblyopsidae > Typhlichthys > Typhlichthys eigenmanni. Next base: position 29,736 of record JAODUK010004358.1, read on the forward strand.
TGGTTCTTGAACTTTGGGGACAGGTGTTGGATCATTTGGACCTCTGGGTCTGGGGCCTTTATGGACCCTGATTCTGGGACATTTAGAGCGCCACAAATGCAAACTCGTTTAGAGATCAAGCGATAGGTTAGATGTCATTTCACAACTCCCCTAACACACTCCTGCAACTCTGCTGGGGGGTCTCGAGATGGACCCACAGTTTTCGAACTAGCTAGTTGGGTTGTGGTAATGCAAAACAAAGACTGAAGGAAAATACCTTTTCTCCTCCCTTCAGCAAGGCTTTAACACGTGCTGCTCTGGCTCTGGGCACATTTTGATGAGCTTAACTAGCACCACTGGAGGAGACGTGATGGACCCTGTCAGAAAGTCTCACATGAGACGGGAGATGGCAGTTTCTTGTTCTGACAGCGGCCAGCGCAAATTACGTTTTTTCTTACTGTATCTTCTCCTGCGGCTTTGAGGGCATACAAGTACGCACGCACGTGCACGAACACATGCACGCACGTGCCCTTACACATGCACGCACGTGCACGAACACATGCACGCACGTAGACTTACACATGCACGCACGTGCACGAACACATGCACGCACGTGCCCTTACACATGCACGCACGTAGACTTACACATGCACGCACGTGCACGAACACATGCACGCACGTGCCCTTACACATGCACGCACGTACACGAACACATGCACGCACGTAGACTTACACATGCACGCACGTGCACGAACACATGCACGCACGTGCACGAACATGAGCACAATGCACGTGCACGTACAGTGTGCACATACACATGCATGCCCGTTCTTCAGAGGGAGAAAGGCAGTTATTTCACCCTGTCTCTCACGCTAACATCCCTCTGCATTTAGCAGGGACTCACATCGGCCCCTGGGGGAGAAAATTGATCCCCTTGTCCGGGGCTTCTTGTCTCTTTCCCTCACAGTGAGTAAATGCATCCTGGGAGCCTCCCCCATTTTCTTGTCTTAAGAGAAAATAAATAAACGCCAGTTCCCTTTCTTTTTTACTTTGTATTTCTTTTTCTTTTTTTTGACGTCACTGTGTTTTCTCTGCCTTTGAGTTGGTGTGTGTTGGACCACCAACCCCTTGGCGTCAAGCATAATAGGTGATAATAGCACGGCTGTACTTTTACCACCGTGTTATAAGCTGGATGAATAGAATCAAGGAGAGCGGCATATACAAATGGGTGACGCATTCTGTGACAGAAAAAACATGTTTCAAGGTTGGCGCTGTCTTCATTCTGCCCTTGAAATAAATGGGTGTGTTAAGCCTTTTAACTGACTATCTTAAGGCTTCACACCACTGAGCTCTGAACATGTCCTGCCTCACTGAAGCTGTCAATTGAAGTTGTCGTCACACTGCCCTCTAGAGGAATATGAATTGTGTCACATCTGGTGGTAGTATATTGTGTTGACTGTGCTGTGTGGCAGCCCAAGGACATTTGAGCGTGAGTGCAGCTATAGCTTTACCTTAAAGAACACATCCTTTTCATTTGTATTTCAAGATGTAATGTTGTTCAACTGTGAAACCCACATCCATCTTCTAAGACACAGTACAAGCAGTACTGCAGCACAAGGAGTTCGGTTTCAAACAGCGTTACCAAAGACATTGGAATACTAACAAAGATGGAGCATTGTAATGCATTTCAATGGAAGCAAAACCCCAGAACAGTTGGCTGCAATGCAGATATATATATTGTGTCACATCTGGTGACTAGCGGTATAGCCTTTAACGGTCTAATAGGTACTAAATTAATTAAATACTTAGTAGGGAGTTCTAAGTAATTAATTTAATAAACACAAAATACCCATTAACGCCCCTAGAGAGAAATAATGTGCAATATTATGGTGATATCCTTGGATCTTCCCTTTGGCTTGCATTGAACGCTGGGTGGTTTTGGTCTGCATAAAGGGTGAAAGACCCCCCCCCCTCCCTCCCCTTCCCCTTGTATAAAGCAAAATCCGTTGGGTGAACCCTCTCTGTTATTCCAGTCGCTCTGGCGGGACTTTTCCAGTGCTCTGCAGACACCAGGGAGCACAAGGTGTTTCTGTGAGGTTCGACGTCATTTGTGTGCGATAGCATGCCTCCACACTCTGACCCCCAAACGACCCCCTGTCTGTTCTGTGTTCCTACGCAGCCCTGGCTCTGTAAATGGAAACACAAACAAAGTGGTGCAGGCCGCACCACGCATCACTCTCCTGCAGCCTTGGAATGTGTAACAATTCTATGGCATTGAAGGGGGAAGTGTTTTGTTTTGATTTGAGTTCTAACATTAACAGATACATTGCTCCAGAATCCCTGAATCCATCTTTAACACAACAATGCACAATGTGTCTCAACGAGGTTCATGTATTGAGAAGCCGCTTTGGGGCAGTGACAGTGATGAGGGTGGAAGGGAGGGTTGTGGGTTCGAACCCCGTTGTGTATGAATGTGTGTGTGAAAAGGTGAATGTGAGGCAAAATACTGTAAAGCGCTTTGGATAGACGCGCTATATAAATGCAGTCCATTTACCATTCACAATGATTGTGTCAGCTCCATTCCATTTGTATCAGACAGTTTAACTGCATTACCAGCTCTTCAATTACACTATATGCTATAACTAAGACGTACTATAACTTATTAGGGATTATGTAGTCTTAATGTCACATTTCAGCCCTGCTACCAGCCTTCTACCTCTGGTGGATGAGGACAACTTGAGCTGAAGAGATACTGAGTATGCTTTGGTCACTGGAGGAGACAAGAGAGGTCCCCTTATCACATTCTCTCTACGACACACTTAGTAGTCTTATCTTATCCTGTCTCTGCTCAGATATGATGTGTAAATATGTAACAATAACAATACAAAATCATACACCGTGCTTCTAACTGTTTTGTCCACATTGGAGAAAGAGGAGCTACTAATCTTGCTTTTATATTTTCCTTCCCCTGGCTCCCAGCTTGGCTCAGCTCCCATTGGCAGCCTGTGCTATTCCTTTACGTGCTGGCATTATGAACACAGTATCAGTGTTTTGACTCAAATAGCACGTCGGTGCGTACATTTATTAGCTCCCCGCCGACTAGAGGCTTGGGGGAAATTGTGTTGTCTCTCAGACCTTCGTTGAAATTCACCTCATGTTTTCACTAATGCATTGTAGCTCCATGTCGGCCCAAACGCCGCCCTGTTAAACCACCATTATTGTGTATTTCCTCCCAGCGAAGCTAGCCTTGCTCCAAACAGGCACTTGGTTACTCTGAGGGCTTGTGACATCCTTGCCAGTTTTATTCCCTCACAAGTTTATGGCCAAGAATTTACAGAATGAGATTTCTTATCTCGCGCCGCCACAAAGAATATCTCTCTTTTTACGCTGGCTTGAGTAGCTTAGCAACAGCTCTGGTATGTGTAAAGTATGGAAGGGAGAGCGGATGCACGGGCGTCGTGTTGAGCGCGCTGCACCCACATGCTGTGCGATTGTTATCGCCAGTCTAATTCAACAGCATTTAGTCAAGGCGAACTGCCTTAATGCTGCTCGCTCAGCCAGGCTCTCCTTCACTGGGAATGCTTCATCTCATGTTGCTGTGTGGCACAGATGGGGCTGTCTTCACTTATGTGCTAGTGGCTGGAGAGATGCTTCTGTCATGTATGATTTGTTCAAGAGGAGTGTGAAAAAGTTATTATTATTATTATTATTATTTTTTTTTTTTTCTTTCTTTCAGAAGTCTAACAACAAACGCCTGTTCGGGTTTAGATCCGGGAGGCCGTTCCTCCCAATCACACCTCTCCAGGTGTCTCCATCAT
>JAODUK010004359.1:2500-10867 GCA_027564635.1 Typhlichthys eigenmanni
TTCACTAGTGAAATGATTATAACATTGTTCAGTACGAGTACGACTACATAAAGGTGTAATATTCTTTTCAACCACTCTGAAGCAATTTGGAGTTTAGCTCAAAATCAACAATGAATTCATTATAAACAAATAATGAATTAATATATGACCCAGTGATATAAAAAGCCAATGTGTAAATTAATCCTCTCTAAATAGCTGCATAATTAGTTTAAAAGTATAAACTAGACAAGTACAGTAATATTCATGAGACAAATAGACGTGCTATTTGGCGGGTACAGTTCTAAAAATAAATAGGTGAATATCAGGCCTGTACAAGTTTGATTTGGTTTTATTTGATAGTGAACTGTAGAATTTCACAAGAACACAAACTAGTATGAAAAGCGCCATCAATAAAGGCAGGGACAATAACACCTACACTTCTTAAACTTTTGTAATAATTTGGGGCATACATTTCATCATTGTTATTCTTTATACAACACAGTAAGAAATCCTTAATTTTACAGTTTCATAAACTGAATTTTACAAAAGTCACTGTTTTGTCAGCTGCAAAAAAATGACACAAGATGCTGCGTTGGAAAAGTTGGCAAAGTTAGTCAAAGATATAAGTACACTCGGCTTTTGATTGTGTTGCACCACCAGAACCACACAGTTCCACCTGTGCATTTAAGTGCTCATGGCTGTAAGGGGTAGAGAATGAGTTGTGTTTATGTACTGGATGTGGAGGGAGAAACAGGCTTGTCCCATGGTGGTGAGGCTGAGAATGTCTACTTACAGTATGTCTATAAGTTACAAAGAGGTTTGTAAAGATCAAATCCAATCCATACTGTATGTTATTCCATTAAATTTCAAGAGGGGAAAGATTTCAGAATCAAAGGGTATTACTGTATAGCATAAAAATATAGGCTCTTCTTTTTTTGTTATTCGCAATAGCCAATAGATAAATAGATAGACAGCTTTATTGTAAGTTGTTAATAAAATACATTAATTTCAAGTGTACATTTTGCTCTTGTAGAACACTACAAATCAAATGTAGAAAATATAAATTGAACATTCAACAATGGTAAAGGGCAAAACTGAAATGTTTTCATGTTCTTAGATACTTAGAATGTATCAATACAAGGTGCAAACCACCATTTTATTCATCCATAATTATGAATGTTTGCACCGCTGAAACATTTTGTCACATACTGTATAGCTGAAAACTGTATTATTAATTAAAACCTATACAAGCAAACTGTAATAAATTAACCTTTTGCGCAAATGTACACAAACTAGACTCTTATTTTTATCAATATGCTATACTATTGTCTATTCATATTGCATTTCGTAACAGATTTAACTTTTAGCTAAATGTTGCCTGTATGGGCTTTAATAATAGACAATTGTTTACTTCTAGTGGAGAAGCTTGTGGCTTTTAGGATCTTCAGTCCTATTACACTTTGCATACAAAAAGACAACAGGAGAACAGAATTTAAATAAACACATACACAGACATTTACATCACACTTCACTTGTATAATATGTTACACACACTAACATACAGTATATTCGCTCACGTCAACTCCAGCACAAACATTTCACTGCGTGTTTGAGTCCATAAAGCAAGAGCACATCTGAAAATATCCAAACCAAAAGTATAAAAGCTACATATAGTTCAGTAAACCTTTTGCTAGGCCAGGGTGTTAATGGGTCAAATTAAGATTTATGTGGAACACATTGAAGAAGATACATAGATCTCTGAGATTAGCACATCCCTGCAGGAGCTGTGTGTTTGTACTGTGTGTGTGTGTGTGTGTGCGTGTGTGTGTGTGTGTGTGTGTGTGTGTAGACAGGTGAAAGGTAGCTACAGTATTTGGTAATACACATTTAAAAATGGAAAGGAAGCATTTATAAACTTGTACAGTAGGTTCATTACTGTTGCTACAAAAGCGTAAGTGTGTCTTACCTTTGCAAGTAGGAACAACCGCTGATAACTGCCAATGGTTTTGAGTTGGTTTTATCTTAATCTTCAATTCTTCTATAAATCATTAATTTAAATAACATTTAAATTAAAACATTTACTCTGCACAAACTCTACAGACAGAATTAAAAGGAAACAAACCCAATATTCCTCTTTACAATTGATCAACTGTAAACAAAAGCATTTGTGTGTTGTCCGCTTGTGCTCTCCGTACAGCCTTTGACTCACAACAATGAACGCAGATGAACACATCAACTCCTGAATATAGAGAGTCCAGCGTCGCCCTGTTTATGTATGGGGGTCCAGATCTCGAATCACAGGCTCTCTGTTTAGATAGGTAGCCCAGTAGACCAGGTTAAAGCCGCCAAACAGCACAGGGAATGTGATGCGTGACATGCGGTCGATGCTGCTGACACTGTTGAAGGTCTTCTTGTTCTGCTCTGGCTTGGCCTCGGCTTTGGCCTTGTTGGGCTCTGCTGAGGCAGACTTGGAGATGGTGGGCAGTGTGGAGTCCTTTGAGATGTTGGGAGCGTAGTTGGCCACGGCCACAACATAGGCGTTGTTCTTCTTCGTGATCGTCGCTTCCTTCTTCTGCAGGTAAAAATGGCTAGTCAGTCGCCTTTCAGATCCACTATGACAACCGCTCCTGTGTCTATATCGCACTCTATATAATGGTATGTATTGGTGATTTACACAATGTGTCCACAATGTAAATATATGTGTATATATATATATATATATATATATATATATATATATATATATATACATTGCGCAGACAACCAGCTTCTACTGAAACAAATTAATTGGTGTTAATAAATCAATAAATATAAAAATAATTCAGAATCTAAATTAAAGGTGTGCTGCTTGAAATGCACTAATCAATTATCAAATGTAATATTCCCTGCCATGTCTGGTAATATTATTATGTGCTAAAGGCAAGATAATAGGAATTACAGAATAGATAAAATATAGTAGATCAATAGATAAAATAGAGATCAATAGATAAAATAGAGAGTAAATTGAGTCTTCAAACAACTGAATACTACTAATGGATTCCTTTATTGAACCTCTACAGATGCTGTGATATGACTGCATGTGAAACACAAAGCAATACAAGGGCGACTCTACCTTATCATTGACCACGCTCTTTCCATCCCAAGCCCAGCCTCGCTTGGTAAAATAGTTGACGGTGGCAAACTCGATGAGCGCAGAGAACACAAAAGCGTAGCAGACAGCAATGAACCAATCCATTGCCGTAGCATAGGCCACCTTCGGCAGCGAGTTACGGGCACTGATGCTCAGGGTTGTCATGGTGAGCACAGTAGTTACACCTACACACAGAGGAACAAAAAGAAGGTGAGGAACTTTCTTAATTAGAAGATCTGACATGATATGATGGCAATACCTTTTGAATTTAGTTTTAAAGGAGGGTATTGAACATGCATGAATGAGAACATGCATGTACAATAACGTGCATGTTCAGAACCAGAAGCAGCAGCAGAAGCAGAAAACAAAGCTTTTTGTTTATGTTATGTTTGGATGCTATCGTTGCGTAATGCTAATGAGGCTCCCCACTCATCACCTATAGAATTACTGTCCTGGACCTACTGTAGGGAAGTCTTCCATGCACAATTTGAGCATGGTCGAGGGGTGTGTATTTTTCCATGTGTGGGCCTGTGCAGACAGTATATGGCAATATGTACATTTGCTCCAAAATATTAATATAATTAGATAAATAATCTCATATAATACAACAAAACCTTTTGCGAAACAGAAGCACTGGGGAAAAATGTATTCAGTATAAATCTGAAGAGACACACACACACACACGTACGCACACACACGCACGCACAGACACACACACAAGTACACGCACAGTGAAATTAGTCTTTGCATTTGGAGGATTTTACCAGATACATTCATGTCATTTTAATATGGTCTCTGAAAAGATGTTGAAAGCTTTGATCTCATTTCTGAGAATGTTTTGCATGAATATAAATGAGAGAATGCTCTGAGATACAAGAACCAACCAGCAGATTTCATTATAACTACTGTATTCTGTCATTAGGGTATGGATGTCCCCCCACTCACACAAGAGCAATTGTGCCTATGACTATACACTATGCATATAATATACATGCATGCCCAGAGACACAGACGCAGCTTGAACATCTAGTTTTGTCGGTTGCACAGAATCGCCCAATCCATTTTTGTTTGATTTTAATTTGACGTTGTTTTGCACAGATATTCATGCAGGTATGCAGACAGAGGTAATTGTATAACGCTTTTCAGTACATTATGTGTATTTTCATACAGACTGGCTTGATTGACACTCCCTGTGTCAGTTGTATTAGTTTGTTTGACATACAGTAACATTCTCTAACATCATTTGAACAATATGTTGTTTTCTGCCTCAGCGGCTTTGCAACATAGACCTCTTAAGTCATAAGAAGAAACAGTCTAATCAGTCAAATGGTCTCAAATAACCTGTATGGTATTCCAGAGCCGTTCAAACAAATAGCAATTGTTATGGTCAATGCAACACAATAGGTCACATGCTTCAGTTAAACCAAACATTACCAACATTTGACAAATGGCATTTGTAAAATACAAGTCGCTTTAAATAAAAGTATCTGCCAAAATGCTATAAATATAAATGTAAATTTAACATTAAAATATGTGTAATTTGTGCAACTTTAAATAAGGCAAATTATGTTTTGTTGCTGCTAGACATGCTTACAGCATCTAAGAACCCCACCTGGGACTCTTGACGTTACACAGAATGACGAGATAAAGAAAAAAAGTAACTTAAACTAGAATTATAAGCACACATACAATATAGGTGACTCATGATGGTGTATTGTTTTGGGGGTGGATGTGCTGTTACAGAAGGCAAATAAAAAAAATAAAAATGTTTTACTATTTTATGTACTTGAATGAAAGATTAGCCTGCGTAGCCTAGGTAACATCCTGATTGAGAAATTGGGAAGTACCTTACAGTGCATTTATTCTGGGGCTCACTAAACCCCTCAGAGAACTCTAAAGTATATACTTGGTATAACATGTATTTGTGGAATATACAGTGTAGTAAAAGAGCTACATTGCCTTCTTTGACAATGATTTATATCTAAATCTGTAGCTGACACCATACCATAAATATAAAGCACCTCTAAAGAAGTCAAAACAACATCAGTCTCAAAGCATCAGATCTGTAAAACAGAGTCCCGGTGTTTCACCCAATGGAGTTCACCTATGACACACAGTGTGGGCCTAAAGCCAGGATATTGATGATGTGGCAAACGGAGAGATATGGCATCCACCTCCCCATAGATCCCTGCCTGACATTTCACCAGATGGCAAATCAAGAGTGAGGACGCCAGTGGACTGGGCTGGTCTGATAACACCAGTGAGGTCTCATGACCCTCGTCTTCTGGCCTGCCTGCACCGCCACGATAAAACGCTGGCCTGTCAGCATTGCCGTTGCCATGTTTACGACCAGGGGTGTCGACCTGGGCAGAGACAATCTTGTGTGCAGTTGTGTGTGTGTGGAGATGGGGGGAGGGGGGGATTGGGGTTGCGCAGGAGACACCGGGCCGTTGATCAATGTGCCTGGTAGAATGTGGGATGTGAAACTGCATGGGCATCGGAAATGAAAATGGGTCCTGGGCTGTCGGCATAAAGGGCTTACTCATCACACTTTGACATTTGACATGCAAGCTAGTGAAGCTATGCAATACGTCACAATATGACTACAAGGACACTAATACAAGTCTAATGATGACAAAGCATGCCTTGATGGAGAAGGAGCTATACAGTATTTAAATACGGATTTTCTGACATAATACATTTGGACCAGCAATACAACTTTTAGTACAATTGTGCCATGTTCAACTAATCCCAGAAAAAGCCATATCTGAACTGTAAACATACAGTCCTTGACCTTATTACATTGTTTGTAAAACCTTTTTTACCGTGGCTCATGTGCTGACTCACTGATAAAACCGTTTCCATGCATCTAATTATCTCACTGACATAACTCTGAGAGCACAACCTGTACCTTTCAGCAGGCAACTTGATACAGAAGCAAGATATTGCTTATCAACACAAAGTAAAGGTTTGATGAGCAGATCATATAATCAAGCATTAAGCTGTGCACCTCCACCCACAAGGGCTAATAGAACACATGTTTCAAATATGAATCCATTTAAACCATTTAAATAAATGTCTTCAAAGCGCACTGCACACACCCACACATGCAATAACCACGTAGATACAGAATATTGCATTGAATATAATGAGCACTACTTATTGTGACAATGTACTTATTGTCACAATATCTGCATACATCTATATCTTTATGTATTTCGTTATTATGGGAAAATAAGACAAACTACATTTGTTCATGTTGGATAGATAGAGGAAATCTACACTGCCTAGTATCAAATCTGAGAAATTAAGAGAAAAAGCTATAACCAAAGAGGGCATCCATCTTCCATCTCTCTTGAGTGTTGATGGAAGAAATCAATAACTTTTCAGGTCACGCTGTAAGGGAAGATAAGTATTTAGCCGTTCGGGAAGATTTGTCCCATCTCTCAAAGTAAAGCACCTCTAATGGCTTGTAGAGGCCCCAGAAGCTACAAATGAAGTTTGAAACACATGGTGATGGCTGTGTAGATAATGATGTGAGCCTATGAGAGCTGGAGGAGGAGGAGGAGGAGAGCAATGGGGCAATAATCAACAGTGTGCGGGAGGGTCATGCACTCCCAGACTTTCAAACCAAAATGCGAATGCACTTTTAACTCTAGTTTTATTTCCCCGCCATACATCAAGGAGCGTGGACAAAATTATGGTGAAGATGTACTGTAGGCTGACAGGCTGGAGTAACTAGGTGTAACAGGTGAACAAAAAAGTGTTTTAAAAGCAACATTGGTCCTCAAGGTGACACTTGCACACAAATCCAACATAGCAATTTTCAAGTGATTGACCAATTTTAAGAGCATTTTTTGACAAATCATTATCTTATCCTCAGTTTCTCTCTTTCTCTCTTTCTCTCTCTACTATTACTGAGATTTTAGTTTATTTTTCAAATGTATAAAACGTGCCTGTAGCAATTTATAAATGATGTCAATGTTAACTCTATAATCAATTGTTTGGGGCATGTGAAAAGTCTACTTAAGTCTGTCTGTGAACTCTATTTCTATCCTGGTCCACCTGTGAGACCAGCAGTAAAGGGTTTGATGGCTTTTCCCCTGGATCCATCCAGGCGGTTATATCATTAGCACATTCATATTTGAAGAGCTTTTAATGTCGAATGTCATGCTGTGTCTCTTGGTCCAAGCTGATGATAACATCCATGTCACACAGTCTGCAAGTCTGCAGCTTGCATGACTGCACTGATTGTCCTGCTGACCGACAATTTGTGGCTTTGCTGGCAGTGGGGTCACTCACAAGCAGAAATGGAAATAAATTTCTTAGCCTTCATCTCCAAAAATATCCACATGGCTAGGGTTCAAATGTTTTTTAATACAATAGGGGCTTACAGAACACAGTTCTGGCTGAGTGCAAAGCCCCAATAACAGAGCACCATTGTTTATCTCTGTTGAATCATATTTACTTTAGGCAATACATCATCACTCAAAGTGCTTTACAGTATTTTGCCTCACATTCAGCCATTCACATACATATACATTCATACACTGATGGCAATTGCTGCCATGCAAGGCACGACCAACCACCAGGAGCAGTTAGGGATTAGGCATCTTGCTCAAGGATGCTTACCGGTAGGTCAACACCATGGTTTGAACCCTCAACCTTTCAGCTGGGAGCCCAACACCCAGACCACTAGACGATCCTGCCCCCCATAGACCATCCTGCCCCTAGAATGTAATAGGCCCAAAAGGAAAGGCTCACCAAAGACAGTCCGGGCTGGCACAGACTCCCGGTTGAGCCAGAAGGACACTTGTGAGAGAATGACAGTCATAATGCACGGCAGATATGTCTGGATGACAAAGTAGCCGATCTTCCTCTTTAAATGGAATTGTGTAGTCATGACGGTGTATTCACCTGAAGACAAGGGTACACAATTTGATTACGTATTGTATTTGCAACACCATATAAAACATGTTGATCACCAGGGGCTGGGCAGAGGAATAAGTGACAGACAGTTTTGCAGCATGTTGATCCACATACTGTATACCTTTACTGAGAAAATATCATGATGATCTTGTCATCTTAAAGTCAATCAGTGATTAGTACTATTGATAAAAATCAGTCAATATATATATATATATATATATATATATATATATACTGTATATATATATACTGTATATATATATATATATATATACACTACCGTTCAAAAGTTTGGGGTCACCCAGACAATTTCATGTTTTCTATGAAAA
>JAODUK010004360.1:0-10867 GCA_027564635.1 Typhlichthys eigenmanni
TATTTGATAGGGCTTTTTTTGCAGTGTATGGTTTCTGCTTGTTATAAAGTAATCAAGACCCTGTTGCCATCATGGCTAATGGAGCAGTGGTCTGGATGGTGCATGGATAGATAGATGGATGGATCATCATGTGAATGGCTCTTCACAGCTGTGACCTCTCTGCGTCCTCGTTAGGCAAGCTGCCCAAGAACTGCGACCCCAAAGCGACCCCTGACCCCGAGCGCTGGCTGCCCATGAGAGAGCGCTCCTACTACCGCGGCCGCAAGAAGGGGAAGAAGAAGGGGGAGCAGATTGGCAAGGGCACCCAGGGAACGACAGCAGGGAGCGCTGGTGACCTGTGAGTACACGGCCTAGATGGCTCCTTGAGGCCCAGGCATCCCTACCCTAGGGATGTTTGGTCATTTTGACCGCTCGGGAACTGGACAGATAAAACGAGCGAGTCCTCGAGTATTTGTTTTCTGGGCCCGGGGGACGTACCAACTAAAGGATGTACCAGGCGATGTCAGTTTCTTATTTGAATTAACGTATTTCATTATAAAAGAAACTCTTACATATAGACCATCACTGGGTCGTGACCTCCATGAAGCAAAAAAATACTAGGTTACAGTGCAGGTCTATAAATATGCTGTTGTATTATACATTGTTCCAAGCTGAACGAATATAACCGCAGCATAAATTGTATTTTAAAAGAGATACCGGTAACGAGCATGTTTATTACCTTAAAACACACGCTATGTGTTTGGATGCACGGCCGTGATCTTTCAGTTTATCCAAATCTATTGAATGCTTTGGAATCTTTGTGCACATACAGGACGTTGTTATAGACTGTCTCCCCTTCACAATCTTGGTATAATTATTAGATTCGCTTTTTTCTTGCCCGGGGGGAGGAGCAGGTTATGGGGATGTTGTTTCCATGTGAATGAATTGAATTTGAATATAATTGACAGACAAAATACATGAACAGGCGAAGGGGTGCATGCAGTACCAACACTGCCCACTTGAATGGACAGTAAATCATGTTCCTTGTTTGTTGGTTTGTTTCAGCGACGCCAGCAAGACGGCCAGCAGCCCGCCCACCTCACCACGCCCGGGGTCGGCAACAGGAGCCACCGCCGCCACCAGCAACGCCGTGCCCCCACGGCAGCAGAAGCCCACCGCCCCAGGGGCCACGCGCAAGAAGGCACCACAGAAGAAGAAAAAGGGAGGGAAAGGCTGGTAGGGAGGAATATGACGGACAAGATGGAGGCTGCAGGACACGGAAATGTCACAGAATAATCGGAAGCTTCGGCTTTTTAATCTTTCATTTACATTTTATTTTCCTTAAAGACCATCCATTACAGTGTACAAACGTCTTAAACATGTTTGACAGAGCCACTACCTCTTGGATTTGAGGTGTTTTTAAAAACAGGACAAGAATGAAATGCAGAGGTTGTCAGACCGTGCTCCACACATGTACATAGAATAATACCTTAGTTGAAGAGGACAGACGTCACAATTGTCATGTGTAATTCTATGAAAGTAGACATTTTGAAAATAAATGTCTTGGACTGTCTGTTTTCCTGAAATAACATTCTTCTCAACATATTACTATTTCACTCAGCAGACCACAGTTAATGCATAACAATATATCTCACCCTTAAAATTCTGTAAAGCTAAATGATTTTAGTTTGTGTATGTTATAGGAACAGTTAACACGAGAAAAGCGACTGATTTGGCATCTCTACAATTTTGTTATAGCCTATTAATAAACAGTGTTCCTTGACAACATAACTGCGGTATGATTGATATATTTGTTCATTGACATAACTGCGGTATGATGGATATATTTGTAAGTAAAAGTTTATTTATTTAGCGTTTTTCACAGACACACTAGTCAAAGTGCTTCACAATTGCGATAATTCAAATGGACAATAAAATGTACAGTACACAAAATAATAAATTAAATTAATGAAACAACAGATTAGCCATATGCCTGTTTAAATGAGTCTAGCTGCCTTATAAAATATTTAACAGAATCGGCGAATTTTAACGTTGTGTGGGTAGAGAATTCAAGAATTTGAGTAACATTTGAAACATGATCATAGTGTGTGGTGATGCTAGATGTAGAACTTCACATATTTAGAAAAAATGTAGGCTAATTAATACTGAGAAACTGATTCTCGCTATTTCCACAGCTGTATGTAGCCTACCTAAAAACAACAAACGCCAACACTTTTGTAAAATGTATGTTCAGGTCGTAATAGGCACAGCTTGTTAATGCGGTCTTCATAAAAAGATGGGACATTTTCTAACAAACCAACACATTCAGCAGGCTGGACCAGGCGTGTGAAGCGGGGGATGGGCTCTCCTGATTGGTTAAGACTGTAAATGGCATGAACGAACACCTGTGTGTGCGTGTGTTTGTTTTAGCACGGCCACGCCCACGGTCCGTTGGGTCAAACCGTGCACGTCTGATCTGGTTCTGCGCTCAGCTTGATCACATATACCAACACAATGCGTCGGATCATTTATACAGACTTCTACTGGAAGCCTCTGACGGAAGACGTGGAGGAGTTGCTCAGTCGTTTCCAGCAGGCGGACACGGTGAGGTATGAGGCCTTCTCGGCCATTTGGAGAGAAATGGGCTTCTCTGAAGTGTTCCGAGGTATAAAGCTCTTGACCGAAATGAAGCGCTTCTGTAGCGTGGCCTTGTCCACCGCCGTCAAATACTTCCTTCCGCCATACACATACCAGATTCAAGTCGGGGGCTTGTATCTGATGTACGCGTTTTACCACACGCAGCTCGCCATACCCCCCGTGAAGATCAGGGTGGCTCTGAAGGACTGGTGCCACTTCCAGAGTTTCCTGCAAGCGTCAGTGCGCGCCGCACACTACGACGTGGTCTACGTCTTGAGGAGGCTCATGGCGTGGAAGGCGCTGCAGTTCGCCGCCATGCAGCACCTCCTCACCTTCCGCAAGGAGAGGAGGTGCAGCTGGAGGGAGCCCGAGCCCCAGACCCAGAGTGGCTTCCTGGGCAGGAGCCTGTGCGTGGCCGAGCTGGTGTCCCCTGGGACGCTAGAGGAGCTGGCCAACGTCCAGGCCCACTACGAGATGCTGTGGGCGGCTGTGGCGGTGGGCCAGCTCGGGGGCCTCCCCTGCATGGTGCAACGCGATCTGCCCGCACGCCTCCACAACCGCGCCCGCGCCTTCGTCGCCTGGCAGGAGAGGACCTTCCTGCCGCCGGAGTACCGGGGACGCCGCTGGCATGGCGACCGCCCCCCCACGCCCCCGCCCACACCGGAGCCGGAGCCAGAGCCAGAGCTGGAGAGCGCCGCCAGGGCCCAGCTCCTGCTGGACATCAAGGACCGGTCGTACGGTACGTACCAGCCGCCAAACAAGGCCCGGAGGCACCGGCAGCTGGACCACCGCCCCCCGTGCGGGGGGGAAGGGGAGGCGTCGGGCTCGGATCAGAGCGAGGACCCGGAGCCGCGGCGGGGCAGAGGCAAGGCCCGGTCGCTCCGCTTCCGCACAGAGAGGCGGCTGCGGGTGCGAGAGGCCACCACCAACATCCACTGCTGTCCGCTCAGCATCCCCGAGCTGGACAAGTTATCCCTGAAGAGGAGGGTCCTGGGCTCCCACCCTGGGAAGGAGGAGGAGGAATGAGGGGGCTGCCAGTCACTGGAGACCCCCACATTATCTCCCCCATCCTCCACCCTCTTTATCCCCTCCATCTTCCCTCCACCTCATCTCACCCTTAATACGGTTCAGCTGGGAAATGATCTTCTATTGACTGGCTTTAGCACTTCTCCTAGTGGTTCTTCTAGGTCAGACATGTTTGAGCTGAAGCTGAGCCTTGTTCGTGGGGTCCTTGACACTAAAGCACTGAGTTTGTGTTACTGTTTTTGTTAATAAACACGTTTATTTGAAATAGCTTCTCTAGTTTCTTCAATGTTTTTTTTTTTATTTATTTTTTATGGAGCTTAAATTTAAAGGTTGAGTCAGCAGAAAATTGTAACAAACACCTCTCCCTTCAACGCCATAGGCTGCTCCTGCATAAGCTCCGCCCCTTCAATGCCATATGGTGCTCCTTCAGAAGCACCGCCCCCTTCAATGCAATAGGGTGCTTTCTCAGAAGCTCCGCTCCCTTCATTGAACACTGACATTGACAAGCCTGAGATAGTTTGGTGCGGTCTGCACAACTTTGTGTTCCCATATAAGAGAGCCAGGGCTGTGTAGAAACACCAGATTTTCTTCACAGAGCAACCGGGTCAGGCAGTTGAGATTTTAGCTGAATAAGACTATTTGCTTACAATCGCTGACACCACCTTTTTAAAAATTACAATTAAGTTTACATACAAATCATTTACACAACTTACATGATCAGATTCCTTCGCCATTAAACTCTTCCTAGAACCACTTGATGGCAGCTGATGGTATGGTAAGGTACTGAATACTATGGTAAAACTAAGGTAACAAGACCCTGACTAGCCTATATTTGACTCCATGGGTGTCAAGATGGCTGTATATTTGTTCCCTAGTTTTATTGATCTATTTATCTGTGCCAAACTCCAGATAATAATCAATGTAGTGAATTAGCCTTGTGAGACCAACATGACCATGATTACCAGTCAGGAACCCTCAATGCAAACATCTTTCTCAGCCATCTAGATTCTAGAGCACAACAGGGTCAATCAAAGGCTACCTGAAGTTTCCCCCCAGATAACAGCGTACATCGGACCTTTCAAACTGATTTTAAGCATTCTAATTGGTTGAGATAAGAAGTCCAATCATATCAAGAAGGTCTCACTAGCAAATTGAAATGCATTACGACTTAAAGAAAATCTACCATTTATTGTCATTTTGAATGTTGTACAAGAATTCTTTCTAGCACTCCATATCCATTAGAGTCTCCATAATCACGGTCACACACCAGCTATCATCACTCTGCTTCAGCAGGTTCCATCCGTGCGGTAGAGGAGCTCCAGCAGGGAGTCGAGCTGCGTCTGGATGCGGTATCGCTCTGGACGGCTCCCCACGTAGGCCAGGACCTCGGTCAGCCCCACGGCCCCGCCTGCGGTCTCCCGGACCACCAGGAGCAGACAGCAGCCCGCACACCCGAGGAGACCCTCCCTCTCCAGGGCCAGCAGGTCAGGCAGATAGCGACGGGGGTCGTGGTCCATCAGCACCAGGTCCAGGAGACCCACGCTCGGGTCCGGGCGGGGCTCCTGCGGGCTGAAATATGGACGCAGGGTGGGGATGACACTGGAGGAGTCTCCTGTCAGCACCTGGAACTGTGGAGTCAGAGAGGAGCTCGTTAGTCTAGTCCTGGAAAGTATGTTCTAGAGGCTGTAGAGAATCTTCTTTCTAGAGCCTCAACAGAATGTTCTAACTAGAGCCTCAACAGAATGTTCTAACTAGAGCCTGTACAGAGAGGCCAGAATTGCCTATAAGTACTTTGGCCTGACAGATGTATTTTGTACTATTTGCTATCCGGTCACCTCAACAGACGCTTCCATCCAAAGTCACAGTGAGCACAATAACAAGTATCACAAAGAGGTTGGGGTCAAGCATCTTCCTCCGGGCTTGAACCCATAGCCCAAAACCACACTGTCTATCCTAAAAGTAGCATAGTGGTTTCTCCCAGACTCTACCAATCAATTCAGGCTGCTCTTTGTAAAGCACGAGCATAAAAATGGATTGACTTAAAGGTATGCTCAGCTATTGCAAGCTAATTGATAGATAACTCAAATATCTCCTCGCATTTCGCTAACTTACCGTTCTCTGTGCGTGTTGAAAAGATACGCCACCCCCCCCCCAGTTTCCATGGTGTTAACATCTTAAGCCCCACCCCCCCTCGTTTCCATTGCGTCCACCTGCGAGTGCTTGAAGCCTGCCACCAGTATGAGCTCCTCGCCTTGCTCTGCTGCGTCGGGATCCAGCTCCACCGTCACCACCCGGCCAGCAGGGGGCAGCAGGCGTAGCATTCTAATGGTGCAGTATCCGCAGTGGGTCCCCAGCTCCAGCACCCTCTGGGGCCTGACACGCCTCACCATCCCATCCAGCACCTGGCCTGGGAGGCAGGGGGGTGGGGGTGAGTTATTACCAGATACTGTATGGACAAACCCTCTGTGACGTCACCATAGACTGTATATATAAATGGACAGACCCTCTGAGCAGTGTGTGTGTGCGTGCGTGCATGTGTGTGTGTGGTGGGTGGTGGGGTATGCAGTCTTGGATCTTCAAACCTAAACCCCATCACTGTAATGTTTCCATGTAGGCTGTACAACCCTTTAAAACTGCAACGTGATATGATTGACTTGACTGACTAATGCCAATTTCAACCACATGTGGGCGGCAGCATACAATGACCTCTCTGCGGGCCGAGGCTGAGGGTCGGATGGGCTGCTGCGTAGAGGTCAAAGGTCTCCAGGACGCTGTCCGCGTTGCCGTGGGTACAGCGGGTGAAGACGTATTGGTGGGTGCCCATCACGCACGCGCCCCTGCCGGCCGAGGGGGCCGCAAGGCCTGTCACTCGCGCCAACGCCTGGCGCAACAGCGAAGTGATCTCGCCACGGTAACGGCTGGTTACCATGACGACGACAGGAAGCAAAGGCACGCAAGCTGCCAGCAGCAGCCACATCTCAGAAACCTGCGGATGAAAGTGCTTTATTGGGCAGCAGTGGCACAGTGGGCGGGGCACAGGGGTCAGAGCAGGGCGTCAGCGGATCCAGAAGTCGCTGGTTCGAACCCTGCTAACTCCTTACCAAGTGTGGAGGTGTCCCTGAGAAAAACACCTAACCCTGACTGCTCCCGGTAGTCAGGTGGGGTCCTGCATGGCTGACACCACCACGTGTGTGAATGGGTGAATGGGAGGCAATAGCCTACTGTACAGAGCTTTGATTGGCCCTAAGGTTACACAGCGATATATAAATGCAGTACGCCTACATTTACCACTTAGTGTGTTAATATTAATATATATACATAATAGGCTGAATACTTTTGCACGCCACATCTTGCAGTTTTTTAATTGTAAAAACATTTTAAAACATGTATTATTTTCCTTCCACTTCACAAGTATGCACCATTGGTGCATAAATAATATTTTAGTCTACCACAAATAAATAGTTGGCAAAATTTGGAAATGTTCAAGGGGTATTAATACTTTTGCAAGCCACATACACACAATGTGTGTATGTGTGTATGTGTGTACATATATATATATATATATATATATATATAAATGGAAAAAAGTTGTAGCTGCAGTTTCTCTTTGTAGCATGAAAACAATATTAAAATATGAATCAGCCAGTGTAGAGGTATAGCCTACAAACATCTCTATTCACAATAAAACAAAAGGTTTACTCACCAATGCTGTCAAACCCAGATGGACTCCACAGTCACTCCACAAAGCTGAGGTAAACTGGATGTAGTCAGAAATGTGTTTTCCTATGTTTTCAAGATTGTAGATCTGGCTATATAAAATACTACTTACTACTAGTACAAATAATACTACTAATGCTATATAGAAATACGTAAGATCAAGGAGCTCCTACTTGCTTGGTATATTGGCAGCTGAACTCACATGAGACTTGGTCAGGGGTGTTACAGCTCACTTTAACTGATGAGAGAGGACATATGTCTATGTCAGTTGACATGTCCTGCAGCCTTCATTTTTATTTTTCAGCAGTTCCATGTTAATCCACAAGAGGTCAGCAAAGGCATTACGATATAGCCCAGTGACTTACGTTAAGCATGTTGGAGAAAGTATTCCCTCCTTAGTCAAATAGGGGAACACGACAGGTACACGTGTATATTCAAAGTTGTCTAACATTTAACCTCCCTAAGTCGTTAGTCATTTGGGTTTTCCTTTAAACCTAGGTCAGTAACGAATGTTCGTTGTAGGCTATCTCTCCAGAGCTGCAGCCTACACCTAAAGTCTATCTATGGGGATTGCCTGCACTTCCTTGTCAGTTCTCTGGAGTTGTTGTGGCATCAGTAATCCTGATTCTAACAGGTTACTTCAAACAAGGAAATGCCAAACCTGTGTTTTAAATAGGCTATAGGATTGTAGGCCTACATTGCTAATAATAATAATGCATCAGAGCACCACTTTTTCAAGCGAAGCACATCGTTACAGCTCGGCGCAGAGTGGACCTAACGTATGCAATTTACCCCAACATGATCTGGCAGCAATAACTTGTTCATTAAGCTAGGCCTTACGATATTGCAACGAAAACAAATATTATATATTAAACAGCAGAATAACGTATAGTATACCTGTTATTTGGCTATATTATCAGGATATTACAGTCTACTTATCACCTTTCACGTGTAGCCTGGTGGCTTATGGCAGTATGGGCGAATAAGTTATTATATTACATCCACGAATAAGACAGATACCGATAGGCCCTTCTGTGATTAAAAAACAAAACAAAAACTGTAGAAATGTAAAAGTGACACAAACGTCATGGCGTCAGTGCACGGTATGCTAAACACATTGCAATGCCACAATTACATGCGTGAATATAACCTTTGACCTTTCTTTTAGAGAGTAGCCTTTATTTTATAGAAGCTAAACCCGAACATCGAGTGACCTACAATGTATTCCTAGGCCACAATTTCGGGGTCAGCATTCTATTTTTGAGACAGTGAACCAGAAAAAAATGTATGTAGGCTACACAAAAATGGTTTGGCTATAATATTATGTTATTCTAGGTCTAGCCTGCAGAACTAGTCTTTAGATCGGGTTTTAACACTTTAAAACACTTTAAAACACTCGGCATTGCGACACTGATTTGACCGACGTTGACGCTAGTCGTCTATTATCGCTCGGCTGCCCCACATTGATAGATAGATATGGGTGTGTGATCCACATGCAGCGTGTTTGCGTCCCCATTGGCCGACGGTGGCGCGCCGGGCTGCTTTGTGTATTTTTGGCCGTTGGTGCGTATCATACTGCGGTGTGCGTGAGTTCTATCTGTCTGCAGTTCCACCAGCAGGACGGGAGCGGAGGCTGCCAAGCGCACTGCTCGTCTGCAACACGGCTCGGCAGAACCATAGCCGCTGAATACAGTGGATTAAAACGCTGCGCAGACTTTTACCAACAACCACCCACTGTCCGTGGAGAGCGTTTGTTTCCTCGCAAATGGCCAGCCCGGTTGCAGGAATAGGACCGTTTGATAAGCATCACCCCTCGAAAGAACCCAATGCGGACTCCGCGCTTTGCGAGGCACAGAAATGGATCGAGGTGAGTTATTCGATTTATCACCATACCCGCCAGTGTTGTCGCAGTTATCTCTCGTGTGTTTCGGTTTGTGGTTTTCGTGTTTACTGGGGTTGTCATACAGTATCTATACTATCTTCCCATGTCACCTGTTGACTTAAATCAAACACCAGCCGCCCTTCATAGGCTACAGTAGCGTGCCAATACGGGCGGCTTTCTGCGTGTTTGGCCCAAAACAATGAACGCATCATGTGGAATGGATTTTTGCCTCATTGCTTGCTGAACAATAAAGGCACAAATGGGGGTTTTGTTTTGCGAGAATTTCAGTCACGACATTCATGGACTGCTTGTCTTTATGACTGTGTGAACCTGCAGCTTAAACTCTGAAGTGTGTTCATTTATCTGCTGGGGAGACATGTAGGCGAAAAGGTAACCAAACTCCTGCTCGCTGCCTTCCTTCACACATCAGAGCTTTTCTATCTATTTTTGTCTGCTGCTGGTGACAAGGGCAGTGATCTAATTAACGTGTCTTTTATAGGCAGTGGCCCATATAAGCTCTGGACAAATAAGTCTGACAGAATGTCTTTTACAATAACGGACATATAATAATTTGACAAAATATCTGGTTTCTACGTAAGGTGTGATGTGTCTGCATCTTATTTAGGCAAACAGTGTTTACATTCACTACATTCACTTTGGGTACGTGTTTCACACCACACATTTACATTAAGTGTGTCAGGCTCCATATTGCAAGCTGCTTTAGTAGCACAGCCCTCCCTAGAGTCCTGCATTATGTTGTTAAAGAGACACACTGTCAGGGCCACAACCTACCTCACAGACCCACTCATCATGACCCAGAATCTACCTGACCGAGAGACACTCCTGCCCTGAACCTCCCTGAGAGAGACAGAATTAGACCTGAAGACCTTATACCATTAACATTTTGTTGTTATACATGTCGCCCCACCCCACATATCAAAGAGGGATCCCAAGAGTTTGTTTGAAGTGGTGGTAGAGATAGATGAAGAGGTGCAAACAGTTGTAGCAACGCCAATTGGTCAAAGGCGGCTCCAGTAGTTACTAAATGAACCAGAGGTCTACAACCAGTAGGAGGCAATGACTGAACGCTTCCCAATGGAGCGTGTCCATACCAGGTGCATTGTGGGTCTGGCTGTGTGAATGAAGCACCCCTCCTGTTCTACAGCCAGAGCTCTGCTCTGTTGGGCTGCGTTTGTTGTCAAGCCTCAGCACCCACTCCCCAGACAGTGGGTCCTTGTGTTACCGTGGGGATGGGTGGGGGTGCAGGTAACCTCTGACCAAACAGGCCCGTTGCATCTTACTTGGTATCGCAGAGCCAGCCTTTACTAGCATAGAGTCTGGGACATGGCGCCGGCTAACTGCGTCAAGACAGGTATATTTTGATTGACATGCATGACAACTAACGATAACTAACTGTCCAAATAATAAGTTAAACGTGTATTGAGGAATTAGTTGGAAAATTAATATTTTAAATACGGTTACTGCTTAAAATAGAATTGTTTATAGTCTTAAGTGACAATGCTAAGAACCAATCAAAATCTACTACCTCACGGTCTCTTATGTGACGTAGTGCTGATGAAGAGGCTGAGACTAGAGACGGTCTCTTATGTGACGTAGTGCTGATGA
>JAODUK010004361.1:0-10867 GCA_027564635.1 Typhlichthys eigenmanni
GACAGAGAGAGAGAGAGAGAGAGAGAGAGAGAGAGAGAGAGAGAGAGAGAGAGAGAGAGAGAGAGAGAGAAAGAGAGTTTGTTGGAGATTTTTCAAAGCCTGTGACCTTTCACACATCAGCCTGTGTGTGTGTGTGTGTGCACGTGCACGTGCACGCGTGTGTGTGTGTGTGTGTGAGAGAGAGATCGCTCAGCCGCACCATTATGATCTTGAAGACAAAGGCCACACAAGCTGAGCAAAGAAAACACCGCAGCCTTACATGGAGGTACACACTTTCACAATGAATGTGAAGATCTGCACTCCTTCACTTGAAGGCATTTTCAAAGGCTAGACTCACTCACACACACACACATACACACGCACGCACGCACACATAGACACACGCACGCACGCACACACATGCATGCATGCATGCGGGCGGGCGGGCACACACACACACATGCACACACACACACACACACACACACACACACACACACGCAGTAATCTGCCATTTACAATTTAAAATAAAGAAGTAGAATAAATCGAACAGGGGCTTCTACACAGTATGTACTGTAGTGTAATGTCTCTGAGTAGAAGCAGCAATTTGCTTCTAGTCCTCATAAAAGCCACCATCCGTACTATCGCCCGTGTTTGGATTTGAATCGAAAGCACACTAACACTATTGGTCAAAGCACACGTGGACAATACATGCATACATCAGTACGCCCATGTGTGTTGTTCTTTTTATTAACCACTTTCTTTCCTGCAACTAATAAATAACCTCAATAATGTACTCTATTTCTCTTCAAGTCAAGTGAGTCTTATCATTTTGACCCATATGTTACATTTAATGAGTTTTAGGATTAGAAATTGCAACAAAATAACTCCTTCTATTCTAGTGTAGATTTGAAGTAGACAAGAAATGTCTGCACACGTTCGTGTAGTCAGTACAATGTAGCACACTCTTCATGGCAAAGCTAAGAAACTCAGTGGTCTTGTGGTTTAGAGTGTCTGCCCTGAGTTCGGAAAGTTGTCGGCTCAAATCTCCTATGTTCCTCTGTTAAAGACAAAAGAATAAAACTGGACTGCATCTCTCCTCGACACTCATGCAACATGCAACATCACCGATCCCGGACCTCCCTCGTTCTAGAGACACATACAGTACGACACCTAATAAACACTGTCTGTCATAGAATAAAAAGCGTCATTATATTGTGCTAATTTACTTGAGGAGTATCTTAATGTGGTTAGCTTACCTTACCTTATGGGTGCACAAGTTATGCTTCTGCTAGATAGTTTTTATCTACAACATAATAGCAAAACTAAAGTGAAAGCATGGATGCCGTGGGGTTGGGAGAATCGTAGTAAAGTTATATTTTAAATTGAGTAGTGTTCACATGACATCACCGCTACCAACACTGAAGCACGGTGACCTATAAATAACAATGTACAGTTGACTGTTCCGTTGTTGGTGGTCGCGAAAGACCTTTGTGTGTCATGCCACTCTGCTATAGTGGACTAAGCATTTAGGACTAATGGTATTTCTAAACGTAACCGTATGTATGTATTAGATAGGGTAAGACACAATCAAATAAAAACATTTTTATTTTTCCTGTGTGATGCAGACTCCATATATAGGCTATTAATGACAACCGTGATACATGTAAATGGTGTGGGTCTCTCTGCGTGTGCATGTATGCGTCGTGTCATACTCAGACAGAGAGTTTGTCATGACTGTGTACGGCGAGACCATGGTTGGGTTTCGTAATGTGGGGGCGAGAGGTGCTCTAATTCCCGGTACACTGAACCCTAAACCTCCCCGGCGATACCGCGGCGAAGTGACGGCACTGTATTGTGTCTACTCCTGAAACCACGGTGAGAGGGTGACTTTTAGTTTCTGATTCATATGCTTTTAATGTATCAAATTTGACTGTTAATATTTTATGACTGGCTTACACTTTAAGCCCCAACATCAATAAATACCAGTATACACTTCACAATAATATACATATATTCAATGTCACTGTGAAGTCATTTCCTGCCATTACTGTAAATCAGTAGCCTAGAGCTTGTTTATAACAGAGGTCTGCTGGTCGACAGATGGTTTTACAGGGCTCCATGATTATTATTTTTAAATGCCTACCTGAAGGAGTCTTCGCCTCTCATCACAAAGCAAAAAAACACCCTGCCAAAAAACAACCAAGTAAGTAAGAAAATCTTAACAATTATACACACAAAAATTATCTAGTATTTGTTTTACAGATTGGTGTAAAACATATGATATATATGTCCCTATATTAGGAAACATGTCGATGTTTGCTACATAAGGAAATATTGTTTTTTATACTATTTATAGGCTAATACATAAACAAATGTTATTTATCAAAAGTATGGGAAAGCCAAATTACAGTAGCCTTAATTTATTTTGTAATGAAAAGTAAATACAACATAGACAGCAAAAACATTTCTGCACGTTAATGCATTTCTGTTTATTTCACCAACATAAAAATACGAAATTCATATAACTATCTAGATAGAGTGATACATTAGATAGTGTAGCCTACTTTTACTGTAGCTTACCTTGTGGGCTCATGGTACTGTAGCTGTCTTAGGTTCTGTAGGAAGCATACTGTATGTACAGTAGGCCTACATTCGCTATAGTTCTATGGTAGATAGCATGTGCTCTGGATGTCAGCGTGCATTCCATTCCAGCATTGCCAACTCACATATCTCTTGTTATTCTCCAGTGTTTTTCCTGACAAATAAGAGGCAATATATTGAATATACTGTATATATGAATACATTACATATTTCAAAAACGTATCATGTTCTACAGTGAATTGATTTGCTGGCCCTCAAATGAAAGTAGTAGCCTATGATATTGACTACTGTAGAAAATGCACATTAGGTTATCAAAAATAAAATATAACTCAAAGCAAACCACACTGTCAATGTGTGATAATCAAAAATAACATTTTCAAATACACAAAATGTTACCATAATTTAATTTACATCGTTGTACACAAGGAGATTGTTAGAAATGTTATTATCCTCATCTAGCAAACCCATAGACCTTATAGCAAGCCACAGAAAACAGCAGGCTAATCTTACAAGGCTGCAAAACAAAACTACAGGATCTAGCATTCTGTAGGAAATACACCTACATTTGAGTTAAATATAGGTTTCACCTCGAAAAGGTGCAGGGCTCCTTTGTTTTCCCATGTTTTGTTAACATACCAGCACTCATTGTTGCTGGTATCTAATTAAATAAAAACTACAGTGAGTTTTGCTTATTCCAAAATAGCAGATTCTGCTCCTCGTGCTTGCCATCTCGTCGATAGAGGGCGCAGTTACAAAGCATTTCAAGCATACATTCTGTAACAAATATATAATAAAAGCAAATAAAAAGGATGTGTAGCCTGCTCTAAATAACACTACTATCCAAATGTAGAGACAAATCAATGTGCAAGCACATCTGCAAGGCTTGTGTTAAAGCTGAGAGGATGAGGTTCAGAAAATATATTGATTTGGTGGTTCCTCAACAGTAAACCCTATCCTACGAATAGTCTACTACCACCTGTCGCGATCCGACGAACGTGTATAGACACACCTTAAAACTTTTTTTTTTTTTTTTATATGGTGCCCTATAAAATGCTTTATGTAGGCTGTAAATAACTTGCATCACTGTAGAGATAATTACACCGCATGTAATATTCATGTTTCCTTTGCCGTTATAGGAGGCACAATTTGACAGATCAAATTCTCTGCCACTTTTTCCTGTATCTAGAAATGTATGGTAAATTATCAATATGACAGTGTCATCGATATCACACTGTAACCCAGTTATTATCATCAAATAACTATTGTCTTAATCATCCTTAAGAGCTTCTGATATGAAGGACAAGTAATCCAAGGTAAACAGATGAGAAATGTAAGCTACAGTATATTTGTGTGTATTTTATCATTTAAGTACTTGATGGGTAGCAGACAGACAAACCAATTCCCATGAATACATATTTCTATACATTTTCAAATTAAAGTCAGTTTATTAATTTTTTTTCTCATTGGTTTATTTGCAGGATGTAACAGTGCTGTTAATAAAACATTAGCCAACAGATCTGTAATTAAAACATAAATGTGAGATAAAGAAAACAAATCCTACAGATTTGTAATTTGTGGAAACGTTGTAAAATGCTCAAATGCATTTATTTACGTTGTTAAAAACATGGAAGCAGTGGGTTTGGGAGAATCACAGTATAGTTATATTTTAAATTGTGCAGTGTTCACGATATAACCGCAACTAACTGAAGCACGGTGACCTATAAATAATGTACACTTTAAGTTGACTGTTCCGTTGTTGGTGGTCGCGAAAGACCTTTGTGAGTCATGCCACTCTGCGATAGCGGCTAAGCATTTATGACCGATGGTATTTCTAAACGTTACGGTTACGTTTAGAAATACCATCGGTCATAATACATATATTATAATTACATATATATATATGTAACTAAACACTCAAGTAGGCCTACAGATTTGTAATTTGTAGAAACGTGTACAATGCTCAAATGCATAAATGTATGTTGTTACACAAACAAACTTTTGGGGGTAATGCCAATGAATGAATACATATTGTTCAAAACGAGAAAGCGTGGAGGGTCTGAAGAGGTACCTTTACCGTGATATAATGCACACAAACACGCAAAACAGTTTTTATATTACAGGTAATCAAATACCGACACCCTGACAGTTGAAGTGAATAGTCAGCATTCTAGTTTACAAAGAGCAGTGTGAAATTGCCCTTGATGTCCTTTATTTAATTTTACATACTTTTACAAATCAAGCAATACAAATATTTAATGTTTAAAATACATAGTTTATGCTGATAATATATACTTGAATGATACAATATCAAACTAAAATGAGACGAATACTATAATAGTCAGTGTGGTTTGCAGTGGATATTTTTTCAAATCTCAATGTCTTTGTAGAAAAAACATTCACTTGTCTTATGTGTGTGTGTGTGTGTGTGTGTGTGTGTATGTGTGTGTGTGTGTGTGACAGAGGATTTCATCTCCTTCCATGACTGCTACTCTGTGTGTATCTGAGAACTAGCCTGGGACACAGTACACCCCATATTGTCCAGCAGGTGGTGCTGCTGCTCTCTGAGCTCCAAGGCATCCAGGAGTATGTCGAGGGTCCTCCGGGGAAGAGGTGAAAGGGCAGGTTGAGTCCGACCAAAAAGAATACGACCAGCTACCACGTTCTTACTAACTGGAGGACCCAGTTTCTTCACCTGGGGTGTATTTAAAAATGTTTTGGACAGATAAAAAGGTAAATGTTAAGAAAAGTTGGGTAACTACATTATTTATAGCGCAAAGAACTCAATTAGCCTTGAGTTTTTATTTATTTATTTATTTTTGCTGCTCAGTGAATGTAGATTGTCAATTATATTTTATGTAATGACTACAGATATAGTCAAATTATTGATTCAAAGCCAGTAAAAAGGCTGGAGAACTCACTTAAAATCTGAGTACATAACAATTTAAATAATGAAGGTGGATTTTGGCAACCTGGTTCCCATAGCAACCACAAAGCTGTAGGCCAGGCTCAAGGATAAACACCAAATAATTCTAAACCCATCGCCCTACTATATTTTAATTATCTCTCATACAGTAATTAACATGGTTCTTTTCTGCCTGTCTCTTCCCTTGCTCAGTTGGTAGAGCAAAGGGCTGTAGAGGTATATTGCTAATATCATTAGGCTGTTCAAGAACTCTGACTTAATTAGAACAAATACAAACAGTGAAGCTAGAAGTATGTATTTGAAAGAGAGGGGCAGATGACAATACTGAAGCTAGTACATTTTTAAATGCAAGATACAAAAACTAAATATAGAAGTTACATTTCTGCTTTAACAAATACATCTTTAATCATTAATTGGAATTGAGATGGCGTGGCTGTGCGTACCTCTGCCATTAAAAAGTAATCCATGTCCCGGTCCCTGAGTTTGGCAGGGACGATACTTTCCTTTTTCCCGTGCGACCAGTGGGACCAGACACTTCTGTGGCTGGGCTTCAGTAGTACGCTGATGCAAAACCCACCTAGCAACATGAACACATTCATAAACTGCGATGCCTGGTCCTATTGTAACATGTGAGAACAACACTGCTTGAAGTCAGCTCTCGGAAAAAATATATATATAAAAATGGGGAAAATATTACTTATAATATGCAAAATTATGTGCCAATAGAGCAACAGACTTTTACTTGACAAACGTTTTGAAAACAAGTAAAAAATATCTGTTATTGTAAGACAAAAAGCAATAAGTATTTTATGCCTTAATTGAAGACTTTTAATCTTACTAAGTTTTCATGTTTTGGCCTAATTAAAATGAAACCCAACTATGAGCATTCAACCAACATCACAGATGCCACATTCAATAAAATGGAAAAATCAACACAATGATATGGATTGACATATTCAAAATCACACAAGTTGAATGGCAAATAATTTCTAGCAGGATGTTCTAGCAAACACCTTAAACTAACCCCCCTCCCCCCTCCCCACACGCCGGTAGCAAGACTAGAATGTACCTTGCGTCTCAGGCAGGCTTTCCTTCATCATGTGTGTGGTTGGATGATTGCCATCCCGGTAAAGCAGTTTCATGGTAGGGTTTGAGCTGGGCAGCTCAGTGCCAGAGCCATCTTCATGCACCAGAAACAGCCTAGCATGCACATCCAACCCACATACATAGCTTTTGATTTTGACATAGTAGTTAGTTACTGGTGTATGCTACCCTGGTAACTAACCACCATAGAGCTCAATATACAGTTTGACAGTAAACAAAGAAAACTGGTCTAAAACACAATAGCACAAAGTGCAACTCTGTGTATCTTTGAGTGCACACTGCACACACAGTATGCATGGCAATGTACCGTGGACAAAGTGCTTTTTTTACTGGAAGTCTGGCCTTCCCTACATCGACATCCTCGTCCTTTACGCCATCTAACAGACCCAGGAATCTCCCAGATGGGTTGGAAATCTGTGTCCACACTTTTCCATTTTGCATTACCTGCGACACACACACACACACACACACACACACAGGGCCCCGTAGGTATATAATGATCAGTTTAAGATCTGAAAGAACTCCTGTCCACCAATATAACAAAAGCACACCACCCTAGCACACACACACACACACACACACACACACACACACTATTGCATAGCTCAGACGCACATGAAAAGGTAGAGATAATTTATAACTAACATATGGACAAATTGAACCTTGGGAGAAGATGCATTCAAAAGGAGAGATAGACTTGAATGCACGCTTGCTATATAGGACAGACAAGCATCTCCCACACACACAAAATATTGCCTAATGCATCTCTGGACTCGCTGTCATTGCCAACACACACACACACACACACACACTAAACCCATCAGACAGAATTGCCCCTATTGTACAGACATTCAGGCAGGCAAGAAGGCAGATGGTAAACTAGTAGGGGTGTAAGAAAATATAAATACACTTGAGTATCGCGATATTGTGGTTCACGATACTGTAACGTTTCATTTTTTTTTGGACTGCTTTTATATAAGTTTAACTCAAGTTAAACTCAACTTAAGTTTAACTCAATTTATTTGTAAAAGGGACCATTTACAAAATACATTAGCCTCAAAAGAGAGGAAAGATGCTTGTTACCAGATTGAGTTTAAAGATCATTTCCAGCTGATGTCCCTGAGCAAGTTAACATAAGTGTTTGTATTTCTTGCAGCGGCGCCGCACATTAGCATTTACCGGTGTAACGGTTCACCAAAATAACAAGGTTCATACCTTGGTTTTTGAGCAACGGTTCGGTTCATATTGCGGTTTTGTTTTTTTTCCTTTGAGGGGTTAAATCTGAGAATGTTTTTTCAGCCTTTATTACAGTTGTTCTGTAGACTAGTCTTTTTTTTATATATATATATATATATACTTTCTGCAACTAGATGCACACTAGGCGCACCGGCTTCTCAGCCAAACAACAACACAACAACACTCAGTTTGCTGCCCCCACACATGCACGCTATGCTATAGCGCCAGCACTATGTAAAGAAAAAAAAGATGAGATCAGATTGGATTACAACACACTGCTAAGGACAATATTACACTATATCCTTACATAGAAAATAGTAGTTGTTTGCTGCTATATTCATGTTTAAAATAGACACCTTTTTAAAATCAACAATTAGGAATACTAAGAGAAGAACACTGTAGCTTCATTGCTACAGACGAACGAAGAGTTCATCACATTTACTGAGATGGCAAAAGAGACATGGGCCAGAGACAATTAAAAATAAACCGGCAGTTTTGGACAGTTTTCATACCTTGGCGAACATCATAGATATTGTATTGGCACACCTTAGAGACTATGCATGCTTTGTGAGAGAGCCGCATGAAAGGTAACTGCTGCGTCATGCCTAAACCACCCAGACAATGACCAATGTCACTCCTGTTCTCTTCATCCTGTTCTTTATTTCCTAATGTCTTCCTAGTATACTTTGTCTGGAAAAATAAGATGGCGTTGACCCTGATTCACTCACACACACACACACACACACACACACACACACACACACACAGAGTTGTCATGTCCTTTCCAGGCATGTGAACATATCTGTGGGTAACACTGCGCCTTTTCATCGCAATTTATCGCCCTGTTTACAGTATCGCAATATATTGAATCGTGGCCCCTGTATTTTGATACGCATGGTATCGCCAGATTCTTGCCAATACACAGCCCTATAAACTAGCTTGGTTACCATGGAGACCATCGGATGAAGGTGGTCCAATCATGTGCTAGTGGCTGTGCTTATAAATAATCACCACGCCATTGTAGTTCTGATAATAGATGAAGGTGGCTGAATGGCCAACAACCACGTCTCTATTGCAGGCCAACGTGCACAGCAGCCAGCAGCTGTATGAACCAGTGTATGAACCATGTCTCAATAGCAGGGGCTTTCCTGCATAGAGGAGTCTTTGGCGCCCCCCAAAGGAAAATCACCAGCACCAGTTCTGTTGATGAGGGTTTCAGTTTTTCAAGCATGATAGACATGTTTGTTTATCAAATGGTCAGAAATAACAAGAAAATATATAGATTTATGCCTGGAAAAACCCTGAATATGATCAGACGCATTGGTTTATGATGGGCTAATGCAGTGGTTCTCAAAGTGGGGGTCAGGTCCCCCTGTGGGGTCACGAGACACAGATAATTGTATAATAACATTTTAATGATTAGAAATACTATATTTTAGCCATAATTGATAGTAGTAGTACAGTTTATACTATTACTTTGATGTATGCTGCTACTAGCTTATGTTAAAATACTATCAAATAATATTATGGCTGCATCTACCACCTCTGGGGATAGTGGGGGTCTTGTCTCTGGCACTGTTATTTTGGGGGGTCGCGAGCTGAAATAATTGGGAACCCCTGGTCTGAGCAGGAGTGAGAGCAGCTCACCAGTGAGCATGTAACCCACCTGGAAGAGGGTTCTTGCTGGGTCTGTGACGATGCATGCAACCTTATGGGTTTGGCTCATGCAGTAGCACCCCGGCTGCCGGCCATGGGTCTCGCTGTTGGCCCCGGGGGACCCAGTGGGTTCAGACGAGTACACACACATCCCGTCTGGATGAATCTGGAGGGTTCCTCCACTGGCAGGGATCACCTAACACACACACACACACACACAAAGTGTTTTTGCTACTGAATATTATATATACTCAATATTGTTTTTGGTTTTTATTTCTACTGAAAAGCCCAGAGACTCAGACATTCAGATAAGTGCTATTCATCTTATGTAATGCAACCGTTCTTGTGGGGGAATGTACCGTCATCACACAATAGACAATTTTCTTTCACTTGTAAGCCACACAGTACAAAATACTTTAACAATACATGTGCCTGTATTTTTCTGTAATGTAGCTAAGGTGAGACGGATTTACTTCTGAATTTGAAGATAAGGTGAACTGAAATACAGTTACTACTGTAGTACAACAGTCTGATTGGACAGGCATTACTGTATTAACAGCTTAAAAATAGTTCAGTATATAATAGTTCAGTATATAAGAGTATTAGTGGTGATTTAGCGTTGTACTACTATAAGAGCAAGTGCCTTTAATAATTTTTTAGCCATTAATCCCATTATTTGCCAACTGCCATCAACCTGAAAGGCTCCACGGCTATTTGCCGTGACAACCGTGCCATCTGCCAGGAAAATGTGGGCGGAACCTCTGCCTGGGTACATCGCCACGGCAGCACAGCCCTCTCTCTCCACCAGGAATCTTTTACCGGCGGCGGGGTCTTTCAGGGTTTTCCCTGGAAAATCAAGAACACACACAGGGGTCAGATTAAAGAGTTGATGTTTGCGTGCGTGTGTGTGTGTGTGTGTAAGTGTTTGCCATCCACCGGTGATCTGGGTTCTGTCGGCATGCTCCACAGCAACGTCTCCGTTAAGCTCCTCTGTGATGGTAACAAAGTCCTCTCGGTAGCGTAGCACCTGCCAATCAATGTCAATACATGTAAGGAGGCCTTGTAAACATGCCAGTATACAGCACGCTCTCAACGTGGGGGTCGTGAGACACAGAGGAGCGGGTCAGAAATGAAATTACATTTTTATTACAATTTGCATATTTTAACCCTAATTGTTAGTAGTACCGTTTATACATTACTTTGATCTATACTGCTACCAACTGACCTATTGTAACATCTACGTCGTCTCGCCGGTGGAGGACAGCCGGAGAGACTGCCCACATCCCCTGTGCCTCACGCCCTCACGTGCGATCAGGCAGATTGCCGTCAGCCGTGTGGGCGTGAGGGCATAAAGACCGGTGACTC
>JAODUK010004362.1:0-10866 GCA_027564635.1 Typhlichthys eigenmanni
CCCCCCCACACACACACACACACACTCTTCAGTGAACGTATGAATCACTCCAGGATGGCATGTCTGGGCAGATAATCGATGGCGGGGGACTGGGGAACAAGCCCAGACAACATTTCACTTCTGATTTCCCCATGCATGCATTTGCACCTCGCGTCCACCGAGAGTTGAGAGAGTAAGTTTATCTCAGGTGAAATTCATTAGGGTCCTGGTCATTTCTCATAATCCATTGGAGCGACGGAGAGCAATGGTTCTGCGTGTGTGCGCGTGCGGGTGCGTCCGTGTGTGTGTGTGTGTGTGTGTGTGTGTGTGTGTGTGTGTGTGTGTGTGTGTGTGGTGGGTGAAGCAAGGCTTTTAGCTGCCCTATAATGCAGTTTAATGCAGGGTGGCCGTGGTAACGACTAGCAGAAATGGAAGAGGGGCGCGGCCTGGGCAGAGTACCTGAATGAAAACGGCACAGTTGATTACTTTGGTCAAACACTGGACCACAAAGTCAGCATTTGGTCAATTCTAATAATGAAAATGTATTTTTAATAATAATAATAATAATAATAATAATATGTGAATCGTTGTGTTTATTGTGATAAAGCTAAATTAAATTATTTTCTTTATGACACATACCATTACATTGTGTTTACATAGACACAGTGAGTGCTTTGAAGATGAACTAATAATGTAATGTAACTGGATCACAATGATAATATATAAATAATGTATATTGGCTCAAACTAGAATCGGCGGTCGGTTAATTTACGATCTGCCATTTCCTGTTGTTTAAACAGCACTGGACTGGAACACAGAAACACAGCCAGGTGGTACTGGTAGCATAAACCACAGAGCCCGCCACGCTGCCAGTACCACAGCAATGCCCAACAGTTGCGATTCAACGGCGTTAACTGAATGAGCACCATTGATTTCCTTTCGTTTATATTATGGCAACATACCAAAGCCAAACGCAGACGGCAGGCAACAGACAGTGAGATCTAACTTCTGAAATGAGCAACTGAAATGTTCTCTAGCAGTGTGAAGATATCAGCACCAACATATCCCTGTCCTCATCAAGCCAGACTATCATAGGTCTGCTATGCTGTGCTACGACGTCTTTTGAAACACTGGCAAACATAGTTTTCCACTAGAGCCCATTTTCTACATTTATTCTTGAATGTAGAAAGGCCGACCGAGGTAGCTCCAACTTGGGTTTAGAGATTAGAGGCAGCTTCTCTGTGTGTGTGTGGGGGGGGGTTGCACATAACAAGCACCACTTGCCATAATATTGCCACAGGGCTTTTGAGCAGGGCATTTATCCCCAACCTTTTGTGGCGCTACGGTGAAATATTGTGTTGTTTAGATTTGGTTTAGTAGCAGAAATAAAGGTGAGGTTACTTGTTTAGTCTCTCTGGGTGTCAGCATAATGCAAAGTTCTCTTTTGTTACACAAGCAATGTCTTTAGACCAGGACTGGGGACCCCAACCCTGGTCCTGGAGGGCTGCAGCCCTGGATGTCTTAGATGTCTCCCTGCACTATTATAACGAGCTATTCATGTGAATCAGGTGTGTTGGAGCAGGGAGACATCTAAGGCTGCAGCCCTCCAGGACCAGGGTTGGGGACCACTGCTTTAGACAAATGCCTTTGCCTCGGTTCCAGCTGTTGGTGTAAATGTGTTTCTCCCATTTTAAATAAGATATATTCAGTCTTTTTAGTTGAAGAAGCAGCAAGAGTCACAATTAATGCATTCCAATGTATTTATACTGTGTATTGTATATACTGCATGACACCATTTTACTGAACTGTGTATTAGTTTGTTAGTTTGAGTGCTAATTACAATTACCATGTCTACGGACATGCCAGGTAACATAATGTTTAGGTCTTGATGCACTGGAGGAATGTCGATAAATAATGTTGAGATATGTACTGTATATGTTTTGTTTTTATTGAGCGTGTAAAGAGGTAAATAAATAATCAAAAGCATTATTGATTTCCTCAACAATTAAATCGAATGTATATACAGTACACTATTGTGCAAAGAACCTTAATTCAAAGGACATTGTAAGCTAATAAATTCAAGGCACATATACAGAGTGTGTGTGTATATATATATAACTGTATTACCATAATATTATTTTTGCTTAAAAAATGGCAGATGTGCTTCTTGCAATACAATCTCCAGCAGGTGAAATCCTTTTAATATAGCACAAATAACATTGTCTCTTAAATGCTTAATGTATTTACCTTAAAGCATAGATGAGTAACACTATGACCTGTATATTATTATAACAAACGTAGTTCTCCCCACCCCCCTCCACACACCATTTTTGTAACTATTTGAAATATGTTGTTGCTCAAAAAACCTTGATGTGTGTGACCTTCAACATTCATTTTTATGCAGAGACAATCTCATTTACTTGAAAAAGCTGTCCTTTTCTTATATTTCTTTTCATTTGCATTTCAATTGAATGTTACTGTAATTAAGGAAATGTGCCAATTCACGCGGGTGACTTCATTAGCAGAGCTGGACTACAAACACTGCCCCTTCTGGTGTTCATGGAGGTGCCTCTCTCTATTTCTGTGTCCAGCTTTCTTAGTATCTCTCTCCCATACTCATACTTATAGTGTAGTTGTCTCTGGTCAGTGATTCTAATGGCGTCAACGTTTAGCATGGTGGAATATCAAATCATAGGTAAACACTCAAACATGAAAGAGTTCTGATTTTACAAGTCTGTCAGCGCAGAACCAAAACATCTTCAGAGAATCCAATAACTTATGAAACTCAGTTTACCAAGGAATATAAAAAGGCAGCTGAATTCCACTATCGTTCAGCTGGCTGTATAAATGACAGTGTAAATAATATGAATACTGTACACACCGTCTGGCATGGCGAGGGCTGATGGTCGTCAAGACAACGCCCACCCCCACCCAAAGATCCATCATGTGTGGCCCAAGTGTGCGTCCAGAACATTGTTCTTGCAGTATACCGTGGTGCTCCCTAGGGGGCAGTCTCTGAAGCTGCTGGGCGAGCAGACGGGCAGCTGGTTGTTGAGGGCTGCCAGATGGAAGCTGCTCTCCGTCATCTCCAGGATGGACGTGTCCTTCTTGGTGCCCGCCTCGCAGTACTCCTCTTTCCTGCGGCTGCGGCTGTAGGCCCAGGGCCCCGCCCCCCCTCCTCTGGCCTCGCCTTCCCCCCCGCCCCCACCCCCCCCCAGGTGCCAGCAGACCAGGGCGCCAAGTGCCAGCAGCACCAGGGCCCCCGCCCCCCCGCCCACCAACCCCACTAGCACCAGGGGGGAGCTGGGGTCCCTCTGGCGGGCCTGCTCGGGCCCCCCAGCCGGGCCGGGGGATCCTGGGGCGCTGGGGGCAGGGCCCAGGGCGGCCTCGGTGCAGGCGGTGTCGCGGCGCGGCCGGTAGCTGTTGGAGGCGTCCAGCGGGATGACGCAGACGCGGTAGGTGGAGCGCGGCTCCAGCTGGGCCAGGCGCAGCCCCCGCTGCCCACCCCCCACCAGACGCTCCCGCAGTGCTCTCCCCACCAGGCTGGGCCCCAGCCGCGCCCATGTCACGCGGTACGCAGCCACTGGGGGCGCCCTGGGCCACGCCCAGCTCAGCTGCAGCGCCGAGCCGTTGAGCACCGACAGGCTGAGCTGCAGGGGCCCCTCCTCCCCCTCCCCCCCCTCGGTGGGGCCCGGGGCTGTGGGGGAGGGGGAGGGGGAGGGGGTGGGTAGCGTGGGCACCGGAGATGGGCAGTGCCCCAGCTCGTTGCCCAGCTCACGCACGGCCGCGCCCCGCAGCTCGTCCGGCTGCTGGCACACAAAGCCGCGTGCGTTTAGGGCGGCGGGCAGGGCCCGCAGCCATGCGGCCACCCAGCGCAGACCGCAGTCACAGTGCCAGGCGTTGCCGCGTACCGTGAGCTGGCGCAGGCCCGGCAGGCCGGCGAACACGCCCGGCGCCAGCGCCTGCAGCCGGTTGCCCGACAGGTCCAGCCGCTCCAGGCGGCGCAGGCCAGCGAAGGCGTGGGCGGCCAGCCGGCTGATCTGGTTGTCCTGGAGTGCCAGGCTGCGCAGCGCGCCGCCCGGGGGCAGCGCCGGTGGCTGCGTCAGCGCATTGCGGGCCAGGCCCAGCTCCCGCAATGCACCTAGCGGCAGGAGGGCGCCCGGCGCCATGCCCTCGTCCATCAGCAGGTTGCCGTCCAGCAGAAGGCGCTGCAGGCACGACACGTTGAGGAAGGCCTCCTCGGCCACCACGGCGATGCGGTTCTCGTCCAGCCTCAGCTCCTGCAGCCCCGGGGGCAGGCCCAGGGGCACGCTGCTCAGGTGGTTCTTGGTGAGGAACAGCAGGCGCAGGCGGGCTGCCTGGCGGAATGCCCCGTCCTCCACGCCGGCCGTGGAGATGGAGTTGTCGTCCAGGTGGAGCTCCTCCAGCCGCTCCAGCTGTGCCAGCGGCGCGCACGCCACCGTCTGCACGTTGTTCTCCTGCAGGTGCAGCACGCGCACGTTCAGCGGCAGGTTGACAGGGAACTCGTCCAACCGGTTGCCATAGAGGAAGACGGTCTCCACGGAGACCACGTGGTGCAGGTGTGCGGGAAAGCCTGCGTTGGCGATGCGGTTGTTGTGCAGGTAGAGCGTGCGGTAGCCCTCGCCCAGGCCGGCTGGCGCCGCCGTCAGGCCGCGCTCGTTGCAGTAGACAAAGGTGCGGTCGCAGCGGCACGCGGGGGGGCAGGGCGAAGCCCGTGACAGCTGCAGGCTCAGCAGGATGGGCAGCCAGCACCGCAGGGAGCCCGGCCCCTCCATG
This sequence comes from Typhlichthys eigenmanni, assembly GCA_027564635.1. Lineage (NCBI taxonomy): Eukaryota > Metazoa > Chordata > Actinopteri > Percopsiformes > Amblyopsidae > Typhlichthys > Typhlichthys eigenmanni. The sequence continues at coordinate 4,777 of JAODUK010004362.1, forward strand.
GCCGCGCAGGCAGCCCGCGCACACACACACACACACACACACACACGGTAGCACAGGGACTAAATACTGGGAGGTTCCACCAGATCCAGGTTCTGTCAAGCGTGCACACACCGAGCGTACACACACCGAGCGTGCACACACCAAACGTAATCCCGCGGCAGCCAGCTGTCCTGAGCCTACAGGAGTGCTGGTGTCATGCAGCCTCCCTCCGGCTGTGCTCCAGCGGCTACGTCCACGGCCACGGCCTTATCCCCGGACCGGCCCCCTCTTCCACGGCCTCCCGCTCACATTGCCCTCCGATGCAGCCTCGGGGGCGGGGCGACCTCGGGTGGCCTCGACATGGACATCCATACACCTGTGGTGGAACCAGAGGAGCCTCGTGAGTGGGCCCTTCCCTGTGCGTTCAATCAGAGGGAACATTCCCTGTGTGTTCAATCAGAGGGAACATTCCCTGTGCGTTCCCTCTGAGGGAACATTCCCTGTGCGTTCCCTCTCTTCATGGCCCACAGATGCCTTATAGTCAGATGTTTTTAAATGTATATTTGGGAATATAAAATGTAATATATTATATATTCAATATTTGCAATGTAGGTTCAAGAAGAGGTTATACTCTATGTAAATAAAGCGGGGGAGCATGTTCTATCTGTCCTGCCAGCCTGACGGACAGCGAAGGAAGGATTGAAGCGCGCTTGTCTGGGCAGGGCAGGGGTTACACGCCACATGCGTGCAGACAACAATCTCTGCGAAATCACCCTTCACCCCCCTCCCCCCACCTCACTCACACAAACACGGAGATGTGTGTGAGGAGGACGCAGTTTACATTTACGTAAACATGTTTGCTTTTATTTGTTAATTGTTCCAAAAAACCGGACGGAGGAGCGTTGCGTCGTTACTTTGAGCGGGTGCAACTTAAGGACAATGATGAACGCGTCCTGTCAGCAGAGATAAGGCGGGACAAATTCCCCAGCGCAGCGCGAAAACAAAGATCGATGGGGCACTTGAAATGGGAAAAGGTGCTGCCGTGAGCACAAGGTCGCAAGATTGGAATAAAGTGGACTGATCCACGCACCTTCTAGTTGACGCCCTTGCCGTCTCGCGCGCACCGACGTGCTAAATGATTACCCACAGTGATTCGACGATGCCTTGTGTAGATAATAAACGTGTAACTTTTCACCCCATGTTATTAATGCTACTCCTCGTCCCTGCTAATGTGTAGGACCATGTGGTGCATGCATGTAACATCACTCCTGGTGAAGTTGAGTGGCGTTGATGACATGCCGCTGGCAACATCAGCAGATTGTAGACCTGTGTGTGGCCAAGGCAGCTCAATATGTAATCCTTCTCAAACGCCGTGCTGGATCACGGACTCAGTGCTCTGATTTGAGTCGTAGTAGGCTATGTGACTGACAATATGTAGAAGTCAAGGGTGTGTTACTTATATATCTGTCCCACATCGAGGAGCTTGGTCAAACTATGCACAATTCCTATTATTAAACCTGGTAATACACTATTTAGTAAATATGCTTAATAACATTATGGTTCGTATTAAAACAAAAATGACACACCAGATTTGTAAAATGTGAAATGGGTTTACCCTAACTAAGGGAACTTTATATATACCAGAGGGCATAATTAAACAATGAACAGTACATATGTTTTTATTTCTTACCTTCTGGGGAGGCTGAAAGTCTTGTTATTCTACATCCACTAGCATCGTCAGCTATACCCAGCCTTCGCCTCACATCACACACAAGCGCGCACGCACTCAGGCAAAGCAAAAAGTCCGCATCTGGACCGACGTTAGCTACCCCGTGGCCCCACGGCGGGTCTGTGAGTGTCTCTGTAGGTATGCATGGGGCATTCCGGCGAGCAGGAACCAAATGGAGAGCCGCGATTTAGGATTCAGGTCTCCACCGGGCTGCTCCGCGTTTCGCCGCCCATAGCTGCGATCCTCGGTCCGGACCGACTGTGTCGAAGGTGCCGGTGAAGGATTACGTGAACGCAACCAAACGGGTCTGTCTGTTTCTCGCTCCTACACATTCCTCGTGACCACGTGGACGCAAGGCTCTCCCTCAAAATCTCCCGGCCATAGTCAGAAATATAGGCGTCCGTGCGTCGGAGCCCCGGGACACCATATTTACTGTACGCGTACGTCTAGGGTGACGTGTGTGTGTGGGCAGATTGCGATCTCGATCACTTGGTGAGCGCTCACACGCACGCACGCACGCACGCTCACACGCACTGCACACATGCATTCACTTCTCTCGCTCCCTGGCTCATGGCTGATGCGCGGCGCAACATCTCTCTCTCTCTCTCTCTCTCTCTCTCTCTGTCTGTCTGTCTGTCTGTCTGTCTGTCTGTCTGTCTGTCTGTCTCTCTCTCTCACACACACACACACACACACACACACACACACACACACAATGTGTGACGTAATGAAAAATAGGCTAAGATACCATTACTTGTTTTTTTTCCTCGCTATTTTTTTTAATTTTTTTTTATTTAATTCCATAGAGTTTACCGCCCGTTCACGTCGCGTCATACACTTTAGTTTATGCGGCTCACCATTCCCCAACATCCAAACATTGTTTGGTCTGTACACATTGTGCCGTGGCAAGGAGTGCTTTTGAGACTGCATCCTTTATAATGAAGGGCTCCGTGGTTTTGTTTTGTTTATAGGCCGGGCGGAATGCGCGGTGCCTTTGCGACCACAACAGAGCAGTGCGCAGTATACGTGCCCGCTTCTGTGGCTAGCGCGCACACTCTTATAAATGCGCTCGTTGTGAGAATCGTGTGCGGTAAAGCTTGTAGCCTACGGTGAATGCGAACGGTAAAAATAACAAACTTGAAAGGATACGTTGGCGCTTTACTTTTCACATCTGGTTTTTATATATTCTAACCACAATAATCTGTTTCATTCTCTCTATGAGCACACAGCGATCTGCACTGTGAATAAAGCTTACCTTTTCAATGTATAGTTTGGAGTACCTTCATCTCTGTACAAAACATTTATTATTACGTAATCACCTATGGCAAACATCTTGCAATAGTGTTCCCATGTTTACAACAGCTGCATATACTGGTAATAATGGCGTTAACAGCACACACACACATACGCACGGGCTTTCTCTCTCTCTCTCTCACACACACACACACACACACACACACTATTGTGTTTGCAGTTTCTTTTGCACTTTGCACCAAAATTCACAACCTTAGTGTCATTTTTCACAACTCTACATACAAACATAAAACGGTAGCCACTTGTAACACAGGCTGTCCAAAACATTGCATTGTGCTATCATATCTTTAAAGAAACTGTGCAGTTGCAGGATCATACAACTTCAAATTACAACTTCATTGTGAAATACCATAGGAACATTAGTTTAGATCACTATACTAAACATAAACACATCACTGTAAATGACTAGTAGAGCAAATACTACAAATACATTGGAATCATTGAATACAATTAGAAATATTTTAATGAAATACAATATATATATATTTTTTTTCTCAATCAAAGGAAAAAGGCTTGTCCCCTGCTATTCCTTTGATGACATCACCTTCATCTTCCTCCTCCTACTGCTTGACCTCTGATGTGACCTGAGTCACCTGCCAGCTCCATGTTACAGTATCACTCACTATGTGTTGTAGGTGGAGACCACTCATTTCAATACTGTAAATACTACAACATAATGTCAAATCAATAATCAAGGGCCTGCATATACAGTAATAGCTCTGGTGTGGTCTTTATAAGCTGGGACGCTGCGCGTAATGACCCGGCTATTCATCAGCGCTGCAGTTCACCGTGCATGGCCTAGGTGGCAGTAGTGAGCATGGCTGTACGTATCTTGCTGGGGTCAAAGTGATGCAGATGGAATGTTGCATGGTGTAACCACAGGCCCATGCTCCTCCATTATATTAACTACATCCACACTGTGTGTCCCTCCATCACGCCAGGCCCGTGGGCCAACGTCTCATAATGCGTCTGGCTCGCTCATTTCATCAGCGGTTTGTGGCGTAACCGCCGATGTCACATGAGTTATGCAACATTCACAGAGCCCCATTAGGCCTGGCGAATAGTAACGATGCGTTAGACAATATTTATGTGCAGGTTTTGTGGAAAGCTTGGTGGATAAAGCATTTTAACGTTGAACTGTAAAATGCTCACCATTTTCTACCAATCTGACATTTTATCTCTGCAGCAAATCCTGTCCTCACATTTTCACCCATTAGTAATCGGGCATATCCCTGACAGCCACAGATTCAAGAGTCAGGTCCCCACAATGGTGACAACAGGTTTAGTCAGGGTTCAGTCAAGCTTCTCCACCAAGGGTTGTTCTCAGTCAGTGGTGGATTAACATGGAGAGTGTCCAATGCCTTCAGTTGGGTTGTTTGAAAGATCATGTCGAAGATGGAAGGCATTAAACAAACATACTGCTTACTACTACTGTGTTGGTAAGAAAAATACCCATTTAGTGCATAGAATCCTGAGATGAAGTCAGTCAGACAGACAGGTAGGCAGTTAGACAGGCAGGCAGGCAGGCAGGCAGAGAGGCAGGCAGAGAGACAGACAGGCAGTTAGACAGGCAGGCAGACAGACAGAGAGGCAGACAGGCAGGCAGAGAGACAGAGAGGCAGACAGACAGACAGGCAGTATGTACAGACAGGCAGGCAGAGAGACAGTCTGTACACACTATACATTGAGCTGAGAGCAGAATATGCTACGATGAATACCATATGTTAAAGGATTGTTGCACTAGTGAGTTTCTTTGATCCTCGTCTAAGGTTATTTCCTCTTGTATATATGTCTTTATTGTTATTAACCTCTTACAGATGTCATGTTTATTTGTTGTGCTTGTATTTATTTTGTATGCATTCTCTCGTTACGCATTAGCATCGCTTCCAATGTGCTCTTCCATTTCCTAATTTGATCTATCTTTCTGTATGTTGCCTCTATTAAATCTTCTCTTCTGCAGAACCTTTTGCCCCTAATATCCATATCAAGATGATGCTAGCGACCACCATCACTTAAATTCTTCCATTTATTCTCACCAATCACGCATTCGCTTCATTAAAGCTGCCAGTCCACTGTAACGTTCTAGGCAGCTCGTTCACAGACTCAAATTATAATTTCTTGACATGCATAGCAGGCATGAAAGGTCCTGTTGGGATCTTAGGAGCCTACCAAAGGTCACCTTCAGCAGATACAGTGTGACATCCAAGCCTTTTTAATGATTCAAAACTCCACTCCGATAAAATAATACTTATTCCCGAAGTCATTCACGGACAAGTCCCTCATGACCGAGATGCCCCATTGTCTTTCATTGAACGATGCATAGCCTTGTTGGTGTTCAGACTTACTTAAGTCAGTCAGTCAGTTCTCCCAATCAACGACATATTCCTTAAATATGCCCACATGCCCTAAATATGCCCACATGCCCTGAATATGCCCACAAGCCACAGACATGCTAGAAAGACTATTCAAATGAGGAATGCCATAAGAGACTTGTTTTAAATAATGAATCAGTGCACAATGTTGAACTAATCATTTAAAGTTAATATGCTTTATAACAATATCTCCTCATGGTCTTTATCCGCCTGTTCTGTAAATGGGAACACACAGTGGTGCAGACCGCACCAATCAACACTATCCCAACCTTGGCAATGTGTGTCTAATTTGGGGGGTGGAGCTTCTGAGGCAGCACCCACTGGCGTTGAAGTGGGCAGAGCTTCTGAGGCAGCACCTATAGAAGATTTCATTTTAAAGTCATCCATAGCATAATCATATTCACTTACTTATGAATGCATGTCATGTACACATGTTATGTATAGTGGCATCCCAACGCATTAGTATACATACACACTGTAGCATTGCTAAATAGTGACCTACAGTGACAGTGTAGGAACAGGACAGGGGTTTGGATTGTACCTGTGTGCTTGGTGAGCAAACAGCCTTTCAGGCGTGTAGTCTGAACCAGGCATTAGGCCAAGCAAAGGCGTGTAGTCTGAACCCGGCATTAGGCCAAGCAAAGGCGTGTAGTCTGAACCCAGCATTAGGCCAAGCAAAGGCGTGTAGTCTGAACC
>JAODUK010004363.1:0-10866 GCA_027564635.1 Typhlichthys eigenmanni
CGCCCCCCTCCCCCCCCCCCCCCCCCCCCCCTCTCCTTTTATTTCACATTAGCTCATAAGAACCACACAATGTCATTTTGTGATAGAGCCATTTCTCATGACTCCTGTAACGTGTGGATTGAGGCGGGAACAGTGTGAAGACCGAATGCATGGAAGGGAAGTGGGGGGTGGTGGATGGAAGGGTGGTGGTGGTGGTTCAGAGCTGGAAACTGAAGAACTCATCAAGCTCATTCGTCTTGTTGGATACACCGACGGAGAATGCCAAGCGGAGAACTTTTCACACTTGCTGATCTTACTCAACACACTCACACATGAATCATATCGGATAGCAGCCTGAACACTGAAGCCATTAGACGCCTGTGAGGGCTTATCAATAGCATGGCTCGAGCATGGCTCATTCCCTGTCATGGGGTGGATGTTTAAGCCACATTATGGGCTTCCAACTGTGCGTCACGACCTCTGGAGAGGGTCACAAGAAGCTTTTAGACACGTGAAATAAACGTTTGAATTACAGTATCACTAATACATTTGTTTTCTTATTAGTTTGCTTGAATACGTTTAAAGCTCCTTTAAAGCTGGTTGTATTTCAAAATATGGGGACGCCACAATAAAACAGATTAGTGTACCTTTAATAAATAATAGAGAGCATAATAAATGTGCTATTATTAGATGTGGTTCAATGCCTCCTCTACATGCTGAAATTAGTTAGCTAGTAAATGGTAAACATACTGCTTTTACATAGCGCTGTGCAACCTACCAGCCAACTACATTGCCTATCCTTCACCCATACAAGCTGCCCTCTGGTTAGGGTTAGGTGTCTTGCTCAAAGACACTTCGTCAGGACCTAACTGGGTTTGCACCAGCAACTTCTGGATCACCTGTCGCCCCCACATGCTCCACCCACTGCGCCACTGCTGCCCTTAGCAACGGATCACTGCTTTTTAGGGGATCACATGAGGCAAACCGTTGCAGAACCACTAGGCTAGTCTGAGGTGCACTCATTCATTTTCTATGAACTGCTCCCAGCAGTTGGGGGACATCTCTGTCCAACGGGTACTTTGGGAGATTTATGCCTCCTCTACACCACACAGCAAATTGGTGGGAAGGGCAGGGGTGTAAGCTAACACCTCACAAAACACAATATCTCGCTGAGAACTTGCAAAAACATGCCAAGTGCTTTGGACGCCCGGCAAAGTCTTCAAGTGTCCCATATTGCATCCGTGGCTGTAGGCGACTGATGAAAGGCAAGCGCGTTCAGTGGGCTGGATCGACAAGGGGGAACTCTTAAAAGCAGACAGCTACATCAAGATTGATGAGCTACGGCGGTGATGCTATCTGCATTTGCTGTATGTCTTACGTTGCCTGAAAATGGCACTGTGAACCCTGCCAGTAGTGTTCAAAGAGCCTGCTCTGCAGACATACTAGACCCTCTGATACATAACAAATATAGCTAATTCAACAATATACTGTATTTTCCACTGATATGTCCTCCCAGTTGCTTTGCAAAAACATTTTGACGCAGATTTTAATTTGAGGGATGTTTTCATTCTTCCCAAACCCACAAGCTAATGTAATGGATCGATAACACGTGGTAACGGCAAGTGGTCACGTCCGTGGTAGACAACACCGGCGGTACACTTGAGCCCTGTGCTGCACGCGTTGCGGCCAGCCTAAGCCAGTTATCCCCCCCCCCCCCAATGGCCCTCCTCTAGTGCGGGCAAGCCCATCCATTCTGCTGTCACACTGGAGATTCCACAGCAGAGGAGGCTTTGACGATTGCGGGCGTGAAACGACACCTTGAGCGCCCGAGAGGAAGAGCAGGACAACACTGCAGCAGATGACAGGTTTCACCACACACACACACACACACACACACACACACACACATTCCCCCCCCTGACCACATCATGACCTCATTCCAGTCACCTGCTGTTGGGACCGTGTCTAACCCGCCCTCCTAACCGGAAAATTAGCCGCCCTTTTTAGAAAAGCTCCCCGAAGCTTGACAGGTCACCTACTGCTACGACTGATACATACCTTTCCTTATTGACATGTTTGTGCGCCAAAAATCGGTGGGTGGACGCCGCTTTGTCAAATAGAGGAGGTTTTTTGTTTCCACTGTGCTAATCTCTGCTAAGATCTCTGGTGAAACAGATATTGAAAGGGAAGGTTTGTCAAGAGCACGAGATTGAACGAACCCATCTTGCAAGGTTACATCCTGTACAAAGGAACAGAGACCCTCCTCAACAGGCCCCCTGGGATTGCTTGACCACTCTTAAACACTTGGAACATTTATGCAGCTTTAAATTTATTTTTATGTCTTTTCCCTGATATTTGGTCAATGGAATGAATTTTGTTTGCCAGAACAATTCCTCTCTCTATTGTGAATGCCTTTTAAAACCATATGTGGGTTTTGTGGTTAACAGATAATGTTTCTAGATGCAATTTATAACAAAGTCAAGGAGGATGTATGAAGGAGGTCACTTTATTATAGGGATCACTTGTTATAAACTAGACAGAGTCACCGTAAAACCCTTTTAAAGGTGTACAAAGTAAATGTTATGGTTCCAAGTGTTGTTTGTGGGGCAGTGTCTCATGGAATGATTGTCAGTGCTACAATACAGCTTAGAGAAAGCCACAAATAAGTCCACTAACAATAAAGACAGAAGACTTTCCATTTTAAGATCACTTGTGTGATCAATGTGAGTATTATGAACATAAAATATGAAATTACTGATTAACATTGCTTCTGTAGCCAACAACAAACATTGCAAAAATGTATAAAGTTATGAAGACCTTATATACTTTATTAACGCATTCACCCCAAGAAACTATCTCCCTAAAACTACATGAGACTTTGCAGACTATACTTAATGTTAATGGAAAAGCCATGAGGCTTAGGCAATACTGACAATTCCCATGAAATCTACTGATATTTCTTTAATTTGTTCTCCATCCCCAATTAGTTGTGGTCAGGCTGATCAAAGGCAGCGATCGGGCACATTGCATGTGAACTGGCGTCCACTTGCAATGACATCCACAAACCAGAGTGAAATATGAAATATCAGGTTTCCACGGATGTATGGACTTGTAAGGAAAGACTGAAGACTAGGAGGGTTTTCACACTGGGTAATGTGAAACATTTGGTGCGGATTCTAAGCCTCGGCAGAGGGAAGAGGAGAGCCAAAATCTGTCTGGCAGTAAAACCAGAAGCAGGCGAAAGTTAAAACAACAGCAGTCACTGAAACTCATTGATTTAGATGTCATTACACGTTTTGCTACACTAGATAGTTTAGCCCTCCTGGGTGTTTAAAGATGTGGTTACCCACAAGCCAAGCTTTATGGAAAAGCAAAACATACTTCTGACACTTGTATCCAGTGCACATCTCAATCTAGCAAAACTGCACAATAAGCAGAAGCTGGCTTGTATCACTTTAAACAGAAAAATAAACGGTTTATTGCTGCTTATTTGTAATTGTGAAGGGCTGATTTATTTCAGAAATTAATCTAGAATCAATCACAATTTCGTTTCTTTTTGGATCATCGCCGAAAAGTCAAAACTGAACCAACCTCAAAGCCAAACATTCACAATGTCAGACCTTCACATATTTACACATAATACATTTGTTTATTTGCCTTCCTGTTTCCAAAACAAAACCTACAAACAAATAAACAACCAGCAGCTTGCAACAGCAAGCTATGACAGTGAACACTATATAAACAAAGGTGATCTCTCTGAGCTGTATCATCCACATATGTATACATACTGTATATTCCTTTGGCCTGTTGACTGCTGTAATTGATGGATCCAGAGGCCCGTGGAACCAAGGCTGCACTGAGCAAATAGTGTATCTGAACCGAATGGGTGCATTCATTCCCCACTGCAGTTGGCAGTAAATGTGGTTTCAGGTTCCCTTGTGTGTTGCACCATAAATTGTGTATGAAAGCAGACAGATTGTGCCAGTGTGCGTGCGCACGTGTGTGTGCGTGCATGTGAGTGCGTGCATGTATGTGCGCGCGTGTGTGCCTGTGCGTGTGTGCACAACTGTAAGAAATGTATATCCATTGTAAGGAATGATATTTCATTCCACTCACGTTGGTTAAAAGGTCAAATTGAACTTGATTTTAACCCTGCACTCTGTGGCTGCCTGCCCTCGATAAGGCCATGAACTGACCCTGGTAACTCCAGAATACACACTACCGTATATATATGTGGAGCTCACACTCAGCTGTTTGGTGGGTTTGAAGTATCCATTTGAGAAACAATGGAAGTGAAAGGAGGATGATAAAATGTCAATTGTTTCCAGTCTGTAAAGAATGGATTATTTTACAGCAAGCGTTACCATGAGGACTCAATATTATGGTATAGAGACAGTCAAGGTGTCTTCTCACGTAACCCTTCAATGAATGTCATTTTCTTCTCTCCAAAAGAGAAGATAAATTATTTAAAAATGAAAGTTAGTTGAATAACTAGTGATCTTTTTTATCCCTGTTATGGTTGCAGTTTGAGTGCAGAAGAAGAATAAGTAGAAAATTATACATATTTTGCTTTGTTTTCCCAGCAACAAAAGTAACTTTGTTCTAATTAGTGTTGACCAAGACAGGTGTTACATGCATTTTAACCTTTAGCCTGTAACCGGGCTGTGGGCTGCAGGGTGTAACAGAAACTGAATGGCTAAAGAGGTTTTATCTATTTAGCAGGCGTGCCTCCTCAGAAGTGCCAGCAGGCCTTCTGACACCTCTGAGGTCCTGACCGAGGACCATCGGGAAGACCCTTTGCATGGGCCTGCTTGAGATTTTAACGGCTTCATATGCGTTTCCCATCTGCTGTGGTCAAGAAGAGGTATAGGCATGGTGGAAAGTAAAGTTAATTCTGGTTCCGCTCTGAATCTGGAGGTCGGGCATGTGATTAGAGCCACATAACATTCCCTTCGCTAGTTTGTCTTCAGATTTAACTTCATTATTTCAAGAAAGGATTAGCTCGTTTCTTATCCTGACATCATCGGCCATAAACGGTGTGTTAATATCCAGTTTATCTGTTGCTGAGAGATGGCCTGTAAAATTAGGAAGTCATTAAATGCGATTGGCTCATAAAACTATATTGGAGTTTAAGAGCTGTGTTTTTGCAGTTGCAGCGGTCTTGTTCCAGCTTGACTTTCCCTCTTTAATAAAATTGTCTTGCCAGTTTTGCCAATTTTGAACACTTTACCAGGGGCTCACAATGTGGCCATTTTTAAGACGAGGGGGCGTTTGAAAATTTTATTAATCCATCTTTATAGCAGATTGAGGAAGTTTGACGATTGAATTTGACTATTACCCTCGGAGATCTGACATTATGTCCAAGATCTTTACTCGGAGCCGCGAGGCTCCAGTAACTACCTTTCTGCGTGTGCCTAGAAAAGGTGAAACCCAAGCCGCCATCACACTTCATGTAAAACCTGTGAGAGAGCCAGGAGGGAGGCAGACGCTGAAGACTTGACCAAGCCGTGACTTGTGTCAGATCACTGGGAGGGGGGAAATGGTTGGCTGTTCTGGGACCGAACCGCAAGCTGGAAATGAGGGACGGAGGTGTCTTAAGTTACTCTGCAGGGCTCTGCCGTGGAGCTGGTTCACATTAGCGCTACAGGACAGCCCCATTGACCACCGCAGGAGGCATACTGGAGCCAGTCCATCGAGAGGTGGCAGGCGGCAACCTTTTATCTGGACCGACGACCCTCACAAAGAAGTTCTCTCACGCACGCGGAAATAAAGCATCACTTTTTATAGTGTCACATATAAATATAAGTTAGAAACAATTGTTTCCAAATGCATGTACATTTAATTAACAGTATTTAACAGTATTTTCTGAATATTTTAATTCAAAAATGTTATTCCCATTTGGGGTTACTGACCCAGACCGTTGTTTTACTTTGTGAGAACACACTCTAATGAAAGATGAAATAAGCTAACTAGATGCCTTTTGTGGTCTTTCGAATGGCTAAATGATATACATTATAGGCTTGGTTGGCTCGTTCATGAACAATGTTTCGCTATTTCGTGCTCATATTTCGTATTCAAATCTGGGCTGAGTATGTGTAAGCTGTCAATCACTGTGACCTAAAGCGGTTCCACATGTTCTCCAGTTGAAATGAACAGGGGTGCGAGCATGCAGCCCCAATGGACACGATACAGCCGGGTACCGTCAGGGCCGGAACACACTGATTGAACGTGACTCTGCCTTTGAGCAAGGGTCCGCGTGACGGTGGCCAGCCAGCAGCGCTGCGTAGCAAAGTTACGTAAATCTCACTCTCCGTCACCTCATGGACGATCTGTGGGCGCATGCTAGAGCCTAATGGGTTTTAGCGGGTTTTGTAGAGGGTCTGCTCTACAAGACCCGGGTGGGACTCCATTGCACCCGTTCCCCTATTGCTCCTTTCCCCCATATAACACCAACACCTTACGAGAACCTGTGGTTGCCGGACACAGGCTTCTTGGTAACACCAAGCAGGAATCTCCGGTGCTGAGAAATTAATACAACGTGGAATTGTCAAAATCTGCAGTACCTCGATTGGCCACATGAGGCTGGCTCCAAAAGGAAGTCAATCTCCATAGACAACCATGTTAAAATGTAGGAAATTACAGCACAAACTAACATGTTTACAGCCTGGTTTAATAAAAGAAACAATGTTGGTCTCTACATCTAGTTTCAACAACTGTACGGGGGGTGTATATGTATATACTGTACGTGTCAGTATGGATCGCAGGGAGGTACAGGCAGAGTCAGGCATTGCAAAGATGGAGACGGCCAGACGTCATCACAGCTTGAGCTTCAAACACGTTCTTCAGTTTATTTATATATAGAGTCTATGGCATGGGTGTCAAACAATCACAGTGAGTGACAAATTAACTATTAATTAACTGGTTTACCGCGAAAACCAAGGCTACTCACCATACCCACATTAAAAGCCCCTGTTTTCTGTGCCAACTTTTTGTGTGGCCATTTCTTTCAATTTCAATATCAACAACATCATAACCAGTTATAATAGACATATGATATTTTCCATTAGGCCTTGAGTTTGACATACGTGGTCTATGGGTTACACACGAGGCCAGATTACGTTGAACCGTGCAGTTATAATAATAATAATACATTTTATTTGTAACGCACTTTACATTAGAAGAAATCTGCTAAAGTGCTAACGAGTGTTATGCTAACCTGTGGAACAGAGCGACAAGTCAAAAAGAATGTTTCTCAGATGACACAATGAAGATACAGTACCCAATTCCAGTTCATCAAAATAATGTATTTTTAAAGGATAAAATCAAATGTTTTGGAACAAACATTCGTTTGGGCCTAAAAGTGGGGTAAGCCAAATAGGCGACATGGCCTGTTTTGTATGCCACCATCCGGGCACAATGGTCTCATTTAATATGACACATGGTGCTTGCTATACAGACACACCGTGCTGTTTTTCCATTGTAACAAGCAACGCTTGTCTTGTGGAAACAATGCTTAAAGTAGCCAAGTTCATGGAAAACCCCTACATTGCCTTTCCTCTAATTCGTGGCACCCTGGTTCACATAATCTACTTGTGTTTTGCCATAAACAAGAGGGTATATGCTGCAAAACACTGCATGCAGGCTCAAGCATCTTTGTGGTGGTGCTGTACAAGTCCCAGCGGTCGGGTTGAACCCACACGTTCTGCACATTCTCATTGGAGCAGAGGAGAAGCTAGAGATGCTCCAGAAACAGTTTGAAATAAGAGACGTATTTGGAGTTTAGCCGCCATGATACACAAGTAGCTCGAGTCTCATAGGATGGTGGGATGCTAACAATGTATTTGCATAAGTTGTGTTATTACTATTCATATTTTATCAAAGACAATGTGGCTACTACAGGAGGTCAATATTTGACACATTGCCCATCAACTGATCTCATCCTCCACCTCAGTTCCTGTCGCTTTGGCCTCACATTCCCATTAGTGTAAATGGTAAAATGGTACTGCATTTACACAGCGCTTTTCTGACCTCCCGGCCACTCAAAGCACTGTACAGTATTGCCTCACACACACCCATTCACACACACACATACACCGATGGTGATTGCTGCCATGCAAGGCGCGACCAACCACCGGGAGCAGTTAGTGTAGGCTACTAGCAGTATGTTTTACATCATGTAGATAGTGGGCTAGCAGGGACTCATTTCAAGCACAGCAAACATTTGATTTCCTTAGGTTGCATTATAGCTTTGCTCTTGTGTGCGTTCTCATTTCAGCTTGTACTTTAGGTGATTTGATTGATGGAATATCTTGTGTAATAAGTAATATTCTAAAACTAGAGAATATAAAGACCGAGATGGGTAAAATAAATCCCGCTTGTATTTATGCCAATCTTTTGAATTACATTTGTGTTATGTTTGGACATTATCTTACAATGCATGAGTACTAAGTCTCCAGGCTTTACACAGTGCAGTGCTTTCCTGCAGACAGAACATTGGAACTCATAAACTAAAGCATATTTCTGCATCTGTCTGGTCTGGCACAGAGTCACACTCACCTCAGTGATATACAGAGGTTTCGCAATGACATGGAGAGAGTGCTTCTGTAACCATGACAAAATACACGCTTCAGCTCAATTGGAGCTGAACGATTGGCTGACAGGAATGATGTAGCGATCTTTTCCCCCTCAACAGATCTATTTCGTCAATCCTTATTGGTCCCTGGCACAGGTGAGAGGATTCCCACAGCTATCCAATGACACCGACATATAAGGTGACCTAAACATTCTGCCGTTATTTTCAGTCCGTCACTTTGGCAAGACTAATTTGTTTTAATGGCAATTTCAAGCACATTAAACTTGGAATAGTCACATGGCTACATGTGGTAACAACAGGCATACTCAAATATTATTTTCACTTCCAATAGATTTTTCATCTAAATTATTTTTTCACTTCAGGCAGAAAGTGTGCGTTACCATAGCAGTTATTTTTACTGTGCCAAAGTAGCTACAGTATTTCCCTAGGCATACAATATTTTACTAGCTGGGCATTTCTACTTTTATTAGCAATTAAAAGTTAATAATTTACCCCAAGAAAAGTGATCCGACGCAGCTTTAATTAAATAATTACAAGTCCTCCTTAGCAACCCGGTGACGTAGTGATACATGTCAGTGCGACGTTCCTGCCTTTGAAGTAGGGCTTTTTATTGTCTTTAACTTGGATTACGGCTTCTGAATCTGGAATCCCCGGCACAGCTGTGAGCCAGAGGAAATACCAACATCTTGCATGCCTCTTTGATTGTTACATTCAAGATATCATGCTCCACTGCTGCAAACCATTAGGCCCAGTAACCGGTCGCTTGTAAAAACGCTGGACAGAAGGGGAGAGCGGAGAAGATGAGGATTCCACATGGCCGTCCTAGGAGAAGATAAACAAAGGGAGAAGGTGATACAGTCCACGTGATATATCGGGCACATGTGGTAACTTGGACGGAGTAAAGAGAATCAGACCGGACAGAATGGAAGAGCCTGGCTGAGCTTGGCCTCTTGATTTATTCAAAGCTTTGGGGGCTTGTGTATCCAAGGATAAGATTAGTTCAGAAGATCACATCACCTTACATCCGTTAGTGATTTTCATCCCTGCCCAACATGACTCCCCGTACTGTATACTGTAGCTACATTATCAGCAGGACCAATGAGGGGGGCAGAAACGTGTGGAAAACAGCTTATACCTCCAGTCCAACAGAAAGGGCTCCACAGACGTTGCCGTGCCGACAGCTGACTTCCACATACAGAAAGAGCGTGCAAAAACCTCCAGCGGAGATGAAGGCACTCTTTTGTATATAGGTTCTAGTCATAGTTGCCGGGCCTGGTGGTTTGGCCGGCCAGCTACTGGCTACATAGCAGCAGCTGGCCTCACTAGACGTGTCCCGATCTGGGCAGGTCACCAGCCAAGTCCCGAAGGCACTGGAGCACTTCAAATCCTCTGTTAACTTTTATGGCAAGTGTTTATGCAAGGTCACGCGCACATTGACTAACACCTGCCTTTAGTGTAGGGCTGGGTGTAGGGCTGGGGTACCTGAACGTGTACGTTCTATTGAGGTGGACGGAGTTATTTGATATGAGCTCAAATGCATTTCAAATGAATATATAAAAGAAAGAAAAAGAAAGAATAAACTACAAATATAAAAAAATAATATTTACTTTTACTTTAATATTTATTTATATTTACTATAGTATACTGTATATATATATATATATATATATATATAGATAGATAGATATACAGCATATTTATACAATGTATTTTTTTTTATTGCACATGAATTTGATTCCAATATCTCAGTGTTATAATATATTAATATCCAGCACCCTGGTAGGATTGTTGAATGTTTTACCAGAGGCCATGAGTCAACAATGTCATTGTACCTTGGATATCTTAACTTTGGCAACAATTGTGTAATATATAGCTCTTATAATAGGTCCCATTGTAGCAGAGAACTAAGCATGTCAAGAGCTTACTGTACCACACACATTCTTAAGTAACATTTATCAAACATGGATGAATAAATATTGATGACTTGAAGCTACGCTTAAAAAATGTGTTCTCTCTCTCCATCTCTCCCTCTCTATCTCTCCCTCTGTCTCTCTCTCTCTAGCTCTCTCACCCTCTCTCTCTCTCTCTCTCTCTCTCTCTCTCTCTCTAGCTCTCTCCCTCTCTCTCTCTCTCTCTCTCTCTCGCTCTCTCACCCTCTCTCTCTCCCTCTCTCTCTTACACACACACACTCTCACACACTCTCTCTCTCTCTCTCTCTCTCTCTCTCTAACACACACAAACACACACACACACACACTCAGACACTCACTCTCTCTCTCTCTCTCTCTGACACA
>JAODUK010004365.1:0-10865 GCA_027564635.1 Typhlichthys eigenmanni
GTGTGTGTAATGACAAGACAAGCAAAAGAGTGAAGGGAAACCCCAGGAAGAATGGCAGGGCCATCAAGCCGTGACAATTAATAACATTCTGTAGTGATATGAACAAGCGCCAAGGTTTCAAAATGTTGTTCTGTGTGGCAATACTACACTCCTTGACAATGGTGGTGTGCAGAGCTGGCCCAAGCCTTAATGGGGCCTTAAGCAGAATTTAATTTGGGGGCCCCCACCGCCTCTGCACCGCCAATAATATTCACTCTAATCGATGCTTGATCATTCGCACACCAGCTGTAAATCTAACACACACATTATTAATGTAAGGGTTCCCATTCTAAGTCAAATGTAAAATGACCTTCCTTAACTTTCAGTTTGATGTCCGTGTATAGGCAGAATGACAATGATCAAAATTTGAATACTAATTGGATAATATTTGACATAGGTACTACACAAGAAAAAAAATCAATGTTAAATTAGGTTTTGTAAAGAGGGGAAATCTTCCTCATACTAATAAGAGTCCTCCCCCAGAAACTTTTCAGCGTAAAATATTCAATTTCCTGTAGTCTGGTCAATTTTAAAGCATCAATTTGTGCCTTTTCACTATAAAATAATGGTGGAAATGTATTTTATTATGTAAAGGAAAACACTAAATCTAGGCATCAGGTGACAACATTTTTTATGCAGTATTAGACATTCTGTATTGCTTTCAAATTCTCCTGTAGATCAACTTTTTTCATGTACTATTATTATCCCTGCTGCAGTCAAAAATACAGACATGCTCTACTCTTCTGTCCTCTTCTGTGTCTTTTGTTTGAGGAAGAAACCTTCCTCAAGCACTAACCCTCAGAGACCCAAGCATTGATGTTAATGATGTAGAATTATTTTCTCCTTTTTAAACAGTTTTTAGCAAGACCCTGATCAAGAAATTAATTCATTTTTTAAATGTTTTGGTTTTTGGAAGATTTTGTGAAAATGTTGCAAAATTGCAACATTGAGAGGTTACAAATATCACCACTATAATTTTAATTAACTCCTGGACTTCAATAGCTCATGCTCATGTTCAAAACCGTCTGCATATTCAACACATCTGTGTTTTGGGATGATCTAGGCTTAGATAGCTAACTTTAAACAATAACAGTCTACTACACATTTTGGCAATATTTTGGACATAACCTATTCTACTAGTCTACCGCCAGGTGGCCCCAATGCGTCTTTCATGTTTTTATTGGGGGAAGGGGGGGAGGGAGGACAAATACACTTGTTCTATATTTTGAGGGGGACACATCCCCTGCATCCCCTACTGGAATCTATGTCTATGGGTGCTTTGAAAAGTTTTGCGGAAACCTGAGTTGATCTACTAAAGCTCAATAAAGTACGCCGGGAAACGGAACTCTAAAATGAAAAGACGGAAAAAAAACTAAGGTAGGGCCTAATATTGAAAAGACTGATTGTTTAAATGGGCGCATTTATCCAAAGCACTTTACAATAGTTGCCTGACTTTGACCCAGTGACACACACCAATGGTGATCACTGCCATGCAAGGTGCAACCAACCACCAGGAGCAGTTAGGGGTTAAGACACCAGGGGTTAAGACCAACACCAGGGTTTGAACCCACATCCTTCTAGCTGGAAGGCTAACACCCAGACCACTAGACCATCCTGTCCCCTTGTGATTGTGTTATATCATTCTTGCTAGCCTACTATCCCTGTCAGTGATGCAGCAACATTCTTTGGATGCCTTGGGTGATGTGTCAGAGGGGGTCTTAATAACTGCAAGAGATGGCTCATTGCCCAGACGGTGTGTCCTTCAAATTAACCTTATTTTGAGTTCCAATACCATGACGCAGGTTGGCACCTAGCAGCCTGGCTCCATTGAAGTTTGGTTGGGTTCAATTATCCTTAAAATGCTCTTTACATTTCCAAAAAATATAGAAATTGTCAATTAATTTGATAATTGTGTGCCATGAGCTAGAATTCTACTGAACAATTCAATTCCTTTAGCCACTGTGTAAATTGGTCCTGATATGATTACAGTGGCTTATTTCCTCCAGTAGCAAGGACAAGTATTTTTACAGAATATCAGAAGCAGTTCTCAGTTTGAGGTTGTCAAAACACCCAGCGTGGATGATGATTTTAATATCATTAGGATGTGTAGGTAATATAGTTGTCAGCTGTGCTGTTAGCTCTCTCACTGAAGTATCAGCCAGTAAAATAAAATAATTTTTGCAGATATATAAGCTTTATTTTTTTAACAGTACAGTAGTAGTACAGTACAGTACAGATATACAATTACTTATTATAAACATATAAATATTATGTCAGTTACACATGTACACATAATTTTACCATTCATTCCCAAAAATCACTGCACAAATGAGAAGTATGTATTTATTTACTTAGCATACTATTGTATTACTATATATTGGTGTATGTATTTCTCCATTTGTAGTATTACTAAAATACAGTCCAGGCAAGCTCAGTCCAGTTGCCAGGGATTAGCCATACCCCATTTTACAGCTGGTAGTACAAGTACCATTGTTAGTGAGAATAGTGTAGGTCGAGGAGGAGCACCAGATAGGGTGGGCGTCTCTGAAAGTTTGGTAAAAGAAAAGCATTTAAAAATGAATTGACTATTTTACTGAATGCCATGTTTTCCTCTAAACCATGTGTAGCTGCATATGTGGAACCTGTTAGGCTGTTTTATAAATGACAATTTTACTATTTGCTATAATCACTATTTAGTACCAGTAGCCTACAACATTTGATTTAATCTGAAATGTATATGCAGTCTCATTCTGATATTAAATACATTTAAAATCAGTTGTATATGTTGTAACAACCATTGTGGACATATCCTTCCTATTGGAACAGGTTTAATGTGCTAGAGCACCGACAGAGTGCTAAATGAATCTTGTGCAGCAGGAATAATATCCATGTGTGGCTTGATCTGTTGGTTTAAGGTGGTCCAATTGCCTGCTTTTGACTGACATTTTTCATTTAATTTGCAACTTCAGTGAAAAATATTGTAGAGGCAGAACTGTCAAAATCAAGATGTATACATTTTATCCAGGCTACTGTACATAAACTGTCTGCATGGTATAACTGAAAATCATTAACAGTATCGCACATCAGTTTACATTGAACTAAAATTTGTTCTGGAGTAGTTTATTCAAAACATTTTCATAATGCTTGAAAAACTTACGTGCACTAATGCTTCCTGGAATGATGTTCAAATTGATGGAGTTCAATTGATTATTTAGTGCTGATATTGCGTTGGTTGGAGATGGAACTGATGCCTTGTCGCTGAACACGAGGATCATATTAGTAACTACTGATCCACTCCTGTAATCAGAGTTAGAGAAAAAACATGAAATAACGGCTATTGATAAAAAATGTGATCAAATGATCCAGTAAAATACTTACGTGAACGAGGACACAATGGATCGGCGGAAGCTTGGAAAGGCCTTCGCATATACACTGTTGATCTGAAGAGAATGTACTTGTCAATTGTAATAGCAATATTTACATATGTTGATTAAAGTGTTGAATTAGTCATTTTAATTGTTTTGTCCATTTGTGTGTTTCGGTTCAGCTGCTTATGATGAATTTTTGATGAGTTTTAGTGACATGCTTTCATTGACCAATCTTACCTGAGAAACTACAATTGCAGATAAATTTGTGTATGCTAGTGAGGAGGGATTCAGAAGATCTGCATTAAAAGCCTGGTTCAGACTAAATTGAAGACCCAGAAGCCCCTCGCTGCTTGAAGGTGGATTTGTTGATGCAGTGGTAGTAGGAGCAGGTGTAGTAGATGTAGGAACAGCAGTAGTAGCTGTAGTAGTGTTAGTAGCAGAAGTGGTAGTTGTTGCATTATCTTCTCCTGTGAAAATACAAATTTTATATTTATAAAAAGTTCTATATTGGAGGGCAAATTAGCACCAACAAGGCCATTGTTCATTAAACCATTATGTTTTAAAAATAGAATTAGAAAACAGTGCTCCTACTTGTTGTGATAATAGTTGATGTATTCACAGGAAGGGAAAGGTTGTTACTGTTCACAGCTTCTACTAGGGTGTTAGCCACATCTGTAGGGTCTGGTGTAGAGCTGGCATTGTTAAAGACCAGTTCAGAGTTGACCACCACTGAACCTGGACTGTATAATAGAAAAGCAGACAGATTATGAGATACATGTACCGTTATGTTATGTAGTGTGTATTAAACCATTTCTTTCTTATTTTTTGTACATACGTTGTGACAATGACAATTACATAATTAAATAAATAGAGAGTACAGATAATGGTAGTAAAAAATAAATTGCATAACACTTTAATGACATACCGGAAGCTTCTGACTCTGGCTTGTTTAAACCTCCCAGGATATCTTACTTGGTAGACAAAAGTAAGCTGTGAAATGAAAGAAATGAAAGCTCATGTGCCTGTGCATTCAAGTTTTTTTTCCTCTGACAATTTTGTCTTTCAGATGTAAATTATGATGCATGTTAAGTTTTCATGACATTCATTTATTGACAAGTCTTACCTGATTAACGATAGTTGTAGCTAAAGATGTAAATGCTGTTGAGGATGAATTCAGGAGATCTGAAGTAAAGACCTGGATCAGACTAAACTGAAGACCCAGGGTTGGAGTTGTTGATGCAGCTACAGTAGTAGATGTAGTAGCAGCTGTTGTAGTAGCAGCGGCTGTTGTAGCAGCTGTTGTAGCAGCTGTAGTAGTAGCAGCTGTAGTAGCAGATGTTGTTGTAGTAGCTGTTGTAGCAGCTGTTGTAGCAGCTGTTGTTGTAGCAGCTGTTGTAGCAGATGTTGTAGCAGCTGTAGCAGCGGCTGTTGTAGCAGCTGTAGTAGTAGCAGCTGTTGTAGCAGCTGTTGTAGCAGATGTAGCAGATGTAGCAGCTGTAGTAGTAGCAGCTGTAGTAGCAGTTGTTCTAGCAGCTGTTGTAGCAGCTGTTGTAGCAGTTGTAATATCAGCTGTTGTAGAAGGTGTAGAAGCAGTTATAGTAATAGGTGCAGTTTGAGGGCTAGTGATGTTTTGTGTAGTTGGAGCAGGAGCAGGAGCAGTGATGTTTGGAGTATTTGTATGAGGAGCAGTGATGTTTGGAGTAGTCGTAAGTGGAGCAGTGATGTTCAGAGTGTTTGTAGGATGAGCAGTGATGTTTGTAGGAAGAACAGTGATGTTAGGAGTTGTTGTAGGAGGAGCAGTGATGTTTAGAGTGTTTGTAGGAGGGGCCGTGATGTTAAGAGCTGTAGTAGTAGGAGCAGTGATGTTTGGAGCGTTTGTAGGATGAGCAGTGATGTTTGGAGTAGTTGAAGGAGGAGCAGTGTTATTAGGAGTAGCCATAGGAGAAGCAGTGATGTTTGGAGTAGTAGTAGTAGGAGGAGCAGTGATGTTTGGAGCATTTGTAGGAGGAGCAGTAATGTTAGGAGCAGCTGTACTATTGTCTAAAGGTGTAGCGGTGGTCACATGTTGGACAGTCGTTGGTGGAGCAGCAGTAACTACTGTGAAAATACAAGAACAATATACATGTGAGTGCCCAGTAGTCACAGCATGACAGTATGTCAATTTAACCCTTAATAAAATTATGACAAATACAGTAGAAAATATATATCAGGCTCTTACTTGATGCATTAATAGATTGTGTGTTGACAGGAAGGGAGAAGTTGGAACTGTTGCTGGACACAGCTTCTACTAGGGTGTCAACAACAGCTGAGGTGTTTGGTGAAGAGCTGATATTGTTAAAGATCAACACAGCATCTACCACAACTGAGCCCTGACTGTGGAAAGAAATTACAATAAGAGTTATTTATGTGTATAGTGCCTTACGTTAATGAAATCCATATACAGTGTATCAACTATACTTTTCTTATTATATATTAATTTAGTAAAACTAAATCCTGCACAATGTTATATCATTAAAGGCCATACATGTCACATTATTACATACCTGAAACCTCTGACTTCAGTTCTGTTGAAATTACTACCAAACTTTGCTTTGTAGACTTGGTCAAGCTGTAAAATTATAGTAACAAAAGCATAAGAGATACAGTAGTGACTAAACAAAATCTAATTTATAGAAAAAATTGAATTCTAGACAAAATAAAGTAATTATATTTTTGAATATTAAGTGGAAGTAATGACATAAATGGTTGTAAATATATATTTTAAACTACTGTATCTTTAAGGGACACCCAACATCAGAAAAGTAGTTGCAGCTAGTTTAGAAACAACACTGTGACTGCAAGAGGAGGGTCTCGTTCTCACTGGCCTCAGACATTTGGTGTGTAATTAAATGACAAGAGGAGAGTCCGTCCTTCCCTCACTCTATTGTATTTTTTACACAAACTCTATTGTATTTTAGGGTTTTTTTCAGTAATTTATAGCATGGTAAAGATTTTGAATTAGGTAATTTCATCAACCATGCCTTAAGAACATGTACATTTACAGTAGAAGCTGGTAGGGGTTAGACTTCTTGCTCAAGGATGCTAAAAGGCTATCCCACTAAGGGTTTTGATCCCATGACCCTGTGGCTGAAAGACCAACATTGAGACCAGCAGACTATCCTGCCCCAACCCTCTTTCATACTATACTCATATATAAGGTGTTCTGTACCAAATTGAAACTCTAAGTACATAACAACTGCATGTGTTATTACGATTATATTGCGTTAAACAATAATATAATTGAAAACATCAACTTACTGCTGAAGCCACACTGATGGACAGGCTCTGGAACGCTGGTGAGGACGTGTTTGAAAGTTCAGCTGTGAAAGTCTGTTGCAGTTTGAAGGCCAATTGAATTGCTGGTAACTTCACAACAGCTGTTGTAGTAGGAGGAGCTCTAGTTGTAGGAGTAGTAGTACTAGCAGCTATAGTAGCAGCGGTTGTAGCATTTGTTGTAGCAGCTGTAGTAGCAGCTGTTTTAGGAGGAGGAGCAGTGATGTTTGGAGTAGTTGTAGGAGGAGGAGCAGTGGTGTTTGGGTGAGTTGTAGGAGGAGCAGTGATGTTTGGGTTAGTTGTAGGAGGAGGAGCAGTGGTGTTTGGGTGAGTTGTAGGAGGAGCAGTGATGTTTGGGTTAGTTCTAGGAGGAGCAGTGATGTTTAGAAAAGCTGTAGGAGGAGGAGCAGTGGTGTTTGGGTTAGTTCTAAGAGGAGCAGTGATGTTTAGAGTAGTTGTAGGAGGAGGAGCAGCTGTGTTTGGGTGAGTTGTAGGAGGAGTAGTGATGTTTGAAGTAGTTTTAGGAGAAGCAGTAATGTTTGGAGTATTTGTAGGAGGAGCAGTGATATTTGCAGTATTTGTAGGAGTAGTTGTAGGAGGAGCAGTGATATTTGGAGTATTTGTAGGAGACATGATGTTTGAAGTATTTGTAGGAGGAGCAGTGATGTTTGGGTTAGTTGTAGGAGGAGCAGTTTTGTTCTGAGTAGTTGTAGGAGGAGTAGTGATGTTTAGAGTATTTGTAGGAGAAGGAGCAGTGATGTTTGGAGTAGTTGTAGGAGGAGCAATGGTGTTTGAAGTATTTATAGGAGGAGCAGTAATGTTTGAAATATTTGTAGGAGGAGCAGTGATGTTTGGGATAGTTGTAGGAGAAGCAGTAATGTTTGGAGTAGTTGTAGGAGGAGCAGTGATGTTTGGAGTATTTGTAGGAGTAGTTGTAGGAGGAGCAGTGATATTTGGGTTAGTTGTATGAGGAACAGTAATGTTTGGGGTAGTTGTAGGAGGAGCAGTGATGTTTGGGTTAATTGTAGGAGGAGCAGTAATGTTTGGAGTATTTGTAGGAGAAGTGATGTTTGAGGTATTTGTATGAGGAGTAGTGATGTTTGGAGTAGTTGTAGAAGGAGCAGTGATGTTTTGAGCATTTGTAGGAGGAGCAGTGATGTTTTGAGTAGTTGTAGGAGGAGCAGTGATGTTCTCAGCAGTATTGGGAGGAGCAGTGATTGGAGATTCTGTAGTATTGACTTCAACTGTAGTATTAGATGGAGAAGTGATGTTTGGAGATGCTGTAGTATTCATACATTCCATAGTATTAGAGCGAGTGTCGCCATCACATGATATATTATTGCTTTCAGCAGATAGAACAGCTGTGACTCCTGCAATAACACAATGAAAACATGCAATAAAGAACAGTATATGGGTCAACACGCCATGACATCTTGCAGGAACATTCAATAGCTAAGGCAAGTGGTGTCAAATAAATCATTAGAAAATCATTAGGGCCCTCCTAAACCGATCAGCATAAGCATATGGGGAGTATTTTGCTGTTCGCTACCAAAATAGCTACCAAATATGTGATTTATCCTGGATGATGTTAATGCTACCCACCAATAATTGAATGCATAGGTACTGGTAAGATGCTCAGTACACATTAACTTAGATAATACACTTTTATATAAATGATATATGCTCATACAATATTTAATGTATTATTATTGTATATGCATTATGAGCATCAGGGCAATGCATTGTTATAAATAGTAATATCTGTAATGCATTGCACCGTGATATATTTTTGGCTATTTCATAGCCCAATTACTGATTTGCATTATGGAAAAATCAAGCCCTACTGTATATGTTATTCTAAAGTCCACAAATTACCTGCCAACAGGAGCACTAAGAGAGGTCCCATTCTACACCAGTCCATGGTTGATCCCTGTGAAAGAATTCAGGTCCTGTTTAAAACACAGACACTTCTTGTTCATTTATATCAATGCTATTACCTTTTTACAAATTAACCATATAAACTGAATAGTATTGAATGCATTATTAAAAATACAAAGTTTCAACATGCTCAAGCATTATAGCTCCACTAGATTATACACTGTTAACCCTTGTATGGTGTTCATATTTTTGTCACCCAGCCAAAGTTTGCGGGTCTGCCTTATTGGGTTTTTAAAATCAATACAGCCAAAATAATTTATGTAAAAATACTTAATGTTTATTTTATCACAATTACAAATAGACAGGATATCTTTTTAAATATTTACCATTTACCTCTGTTAGAACATATTTATAGCACTATACATTTATATACTATAGTACTATACATATCTGACATTATTTGTTTGACTTAGACTTTTGAATGTTGGTACAATAAAATTTTGAAAAAAAATAGCTTAAATGTAGTGAACTAGCTATGCAGTGTTACATGTAGCTTAGTTTGCTACATTTCTCTTGGGGTTAGCTTCAGTGTAGTGAAGCTTCATTTAACATAGAGTAACTGGTAGCTCAGCTCACTACATTTTCAATGTAGCTTGCCCAACACTGCAGACACGTCATACTATGCCCACTGCTCTCCATTGACTCTGCATTGCTCAGCTAATGTCATTTCTGACTTCTACAAACAAGTGAAACCTTTCTAAAAACTGTTGTGTGAAAGGTTGCACTACATACACGGTAAAAGAACCCAGACGAAGAAGAAAAAGAGACTAAATTATAGGCCTGCACAGGCAATAGTGATTGCATAGAAAACTTTGTTTCTAATACCAAGTTCTCTTGGTATTAACACATTTTTTATTATTAATAACTGCAAAGTTATTTCTTGGAGCTAAACAAACATTTCATTTGAAATATATTTTTTCTCTTTAAATAAAGATTTGATTTTACTTAAAGTTTAACAATGATTTCACTTTAAATAAAGTCGTTTTTTTCCCCTGTAAATACAGTAAGAGCTTTCCATTTAAATACAGTTAAATGTTTTCCTTAAATTGTTATTTTTTTACTTCAAGTTGAACAAAGATTTGTCTTTAAATAAAGTCATTATGTGACCTTTAATTACAGTTATGTTTTACTCCATTGAACAAAGATTTTTCTTTAAATAAAGTAATGTTCTGTCTTTGAGTTGAACACAGATTTCTCTTTAATATAAAGTAATTTATTGTCTGAGTTGAACAAAGATTTCTCTTCAAAGTAATACTTTGTCTTTAAGTTGAACAAAGATTTCTTTTTAAATAAAGTAATGTTTTGTCTTTGAGTTAGAAAGATTTCTCCATACAGGGGAGAACTAGGGCTTGGCACTGTCTTATTCTATTGGTCGATAGTACAATAAGGATGGGGATAAGGGAAAGTCATGTCTTGAGGTGAGTGAGGAAGATACAGACGTCTTGGCGTTGGCCTCCTGCAGTGTGTCCCACACTGGTTCTTGGCCATCTGTCAGACTGACAGAGCTGAGAGGTAATATTGTGTTGGGGGTTTGTATTTTTAAGAAGTTAGAGCAAAGGCGCAACCCGACTCTGGATAAGCGGATGAAGATGGATGGATGGGTGGATGGATGGATAGAGCAAAGGCTTGTTTGCAAATGGTTGGATGCAAATGGAGGACAACACTTTAAATTTATATTGGAAGGCGGGAGAGCTTGCTGTAAGGTCTAAAGGTTTGTCTAACCTAAATTAATTAGCTGCCCCCTTTCTTCTGGGGGATGAGAATACAGTAAGAACAGATGAAAGTATTTCTTATCTCAAGTGATCTAATTGTTCTGGGGAGCAAATGGTGGACTACATTAATTGTCCTCTTAGGAGTCTGTTGTGATATGAAGATAATACATTGCAATAATTATTAGATATAAGGGCTTATCTTTAATAATAACTCTAATTAATATAGGTCATAAGCAGTAGTGGTTCTTGCTGGTTCACCAGGTGGGGAATGAGTCCTTACCCCAAGTGAAGGAGTTTAAGTACCTCGGGGTCTTGTTTGCGAGTGAGGGGACTATGCTGCCCTACAAAGGTAAAAGACCTTAACTCGCCAGAGTGTAGAATTGAGAAAAATGACTTTAAAGTTATTGTGTTGTCCAGTAAAATGAGTTGCAGGTAGAATACTGGAAATGTGGCAATTCTTTGTTTATTTATTGAAGTTATTTATCTACATAAAAAT
>JAODUK010004367.1:7832-33529 GCA_027564635.1 Typhlichthys eigenmanni
ACATTACTATATTACATACAGTATAGTACAGTATTATATTATGCTATACATTACTATATTACATACAGTATAGTACATTATTATGTTATGCTATACATTACTATACTATACTGTATTACAGTATTATGTTATGCTATACATTACTATATTATATTCTGTATATTTTATTATTATAAAATAGAACTATAGAACTATATACATTATATTATTTTGTACTTTATATGAATTACATTTTAATACTGTATCTATTTACAATAGCATTGATGTAAATGTCACCTATTGTGTAGAAACTCTACAAGTCTGACCTGAACTTCATGAAGGGTGTGGCCTGGGACGGTGTGGGAGCTCCTCAGATGGAGTCAGCCAAGAAGGCTGGAGCCCTTCTCAGCGAGGTGAAGACATGTTCAGCTGTGACACCCACACCTGGGCGGTTTGGCTCCCATTAGATGTGTGTGGCAGTGTAGCTCAGTTAGACTGCTGTGCTGGAGGCAGGCCACACACCAATATTGGAGTTTTAGATATAAATGTCAGCCTTAATGGCTGGAATCCATCCCCCATCCCAACCAATCCTCCCTTGGCTTGGCTTGATCTATTACTTACATACAATGTGTATTTACTTGTCAGTTCTGAAAGGTAGACTGAGTGGACATGCAATCAAAGAGTCCAGCTGTAAAGATGATATTAGTTTTTTGGCTTGGTTTTCCCCTCAAGTGGACCAGTTGTTGTCTCAGACTCTGTTGTCTTTCACCATGCAGAAGAGATACAGGCAGATGCCAGACAGTCTGAAGTTCACCTCTGTGGCTGACTCCCCTGATCTGATCCATGCCAAGAACAGCTATCGACACTGCAGTGAGGTTGGCACAGCAGCACACATGCTTTTATACAACTCAAATGTACCATTCACTTTTTTAAGATCAAACGAATTAGCAACACTAAGTGAATTAGCAATCACTTAAATTAAGCTAACTTGTATTATTCTTTACAGTAGAGCCCTACATTATTGTACAATATATAAAAACTATATTTTAGGATCTCAGCACATACACATAATAACAACATAATTGTTAAAGAGGAATACAATAAATGATCCTAGCAGCAAGGAATAATATTAATTACAGACAATAAAAACACATTATAGTGTCTGATAATAACTGCTAATACCATCTGTGTGTCCTTCAGAGGCTGTACAAGGCTGGGCAGAATGACGACCTGCATAAATACACGTTACACGCAGATGACCCAGACTTCATTAGAGCCAAGATCAATGCCCAGCAGATTAGTAACGTAAGCCTCCACACGCACCGCTCTTCCCATAGCAGTGAATTATAGCATAGATGACCTCATCTATTTTTACCGCGTCTGTTTTTCGCCCTCTGTGTGTAGAACGTTTACAAGGAGGCTGGCGACAAGGTGAGATCAGGGGGCTATGATCTGAGGTTGGATGCCATTCCCTTCCAAACCGCCAAGGCCTCCAGAGAAATCGCCAGTGATGTGAGTTGATTTTTTATTCATTATTTTGAACATTTTGAGTTCTATCCAAAATTGGACAAGTAAGTATTACCATTAATCTGACTGTAAATTAACTACAAACACCTGTATGGGGTTACAAGCCCTTTAAAATGGTCCTCTATATACGATATTTTAATTAAAGTGTAACTGCACCCCAGCGCTGAGCCTGACTCCGCCCACAACTTTGAAAAAATTGTGTGTGTGAGTGAGGGGAGGGGAGGGGAGGGGCTGAGAGGGGGACCCCCATTGACAGTAACGTTAACATTTTAATTTGAAGACGTATGAGCGGACGGAGTGTACCGCTGTAAACCAGCCAGGTCCTGGGGTATTTTTAACAGATATGACGCGTAGTTCTGTTTTCAGCCCATAAAATGCAGATTTTAACAAAAATGACTATTTTGTCAAAAACAGCATTGACGTGTCTCATCACAGTTCATTCACATTTCTTAGTTTACAGCTCAAAAACACATTTTATGGTGCAGTTCCACTTTCAATATAACAGCAACCCCCTATTTTCTATGGTAGTAACTGTGTCCTGAGCAGAGAATGACGTGTTTTTATGTTTTACAAGTCACTCCAACAGTGACGAGCACTGGAGTAACACATGCGTCCGTTCCCCCGCCCCCCCAGTTCCGCTACAAGGAGTCCCACATTAAGGAGAAGGGCCAGCAGGTGGGGCTGCTGAGCGTGGAGGACGACCCCAAGATGGTGCACTCCCTGGCGGCCAGCAAGCTCCAGAGCAACCTGGAGTACAAGCGGCAGTCCAAGGAGGAGCGCTCCCACTTCAAGATGCACGCCGACCAGCCGGAGTTCCTGCAGGCCAAGAAGAGCCAGGCGCAGGCCAGCGACCTCACCTACCGCCAGAGACTGCACGCCTACACATGTGACCCACAGCACCTCCAGCTCAAGCACGCCAAGCAGGCCTACAAGCTCCAGAGTGATGTGAGAGTCTGTGTGTGTGTGAGCAGCCCTGTAAGCTCCAGAGTGTTGTGAGAGTCTGTGTGTGTGTGAGCAGCCCTGTAAACTCCAGAGTGATGTGAGAGTCTGTGTGTGTGTGAGCAGCCCTGTTAGCTCCAGAGTGATGTGAGAGTCTGTGTGTGTGAGCAGCCCTGTAAGCTCCAGAGTGATGTGAGAGTCTGTGTGTGTGTGAGCAGCCCTGTAAGCTCCAGAGTGATGTGAGAGTCTGTGTGTGTGTGAGCAGCCCTGTAAGCTCCAGAGTGATGTGAGAGTCTGTGTGTGTGTGTGAGAGAGCAACCCTGTGGACATTGTAAAATCATCACAGACTTAATTATTTATAATTAGCGAATAATACAAGAGTGGCGTTCGTTCTACTTATTAGCAGGTTCATTCACTAAGCTCTTGACTCCACTATTGCGTTACTTCTCATCACATTGCTGTAGATTAATCTAGAAGGTGAGGAAGGTAATGGCTCCATTTACTTGCAGGTGGACTACAAGTCTGACCTGAACTGGATGAAGGGAGCGGGCTGGACCCCCCCAGGGTCCCACAAGGCCCAGCTGGCTCGCCGAGCGGCAGAGCTGGGGCTGGCTGAGGGAGTGAGCGCCGATGAAGCCATCGCACAGTACCAGCACCTGATGATGGTGAGGGGGGGCATTGGTTTGCCTTATCAGCCCCGTTAGTTATATTAGGTATATTAATTAAATTGGCCTTCAAAGGGGTTGAAAGGCCTACGGTGTAATATTTAATATGCAGTGTAATATCAACATTTGACTAATTACTGATAAAATACTCCAAACATGCAGTCAGTTGAAAAGACTGTTTGGAACACGAAGAGCAAGAATGTAAGGCTAAATTATTATTCGTATTTACTGTGAACTATTATGTAGATACCCTTACGTAGTTTCATGTCTGTTCCTCTGACCCCTATTACACCCCTTTTATAATAATACATGAATCTCGCTCGCCAGAGTCAACACAGAAACAGATCTCTGACTTACCTCGTTGTTGATCGGTGGTTTGGGCAAATCGACAGAACACTGGTGCAGAATAAAATCAAATAAAAATGTGTTGGTGCCGTGCACCCCCTCCGCCCCACACCACGGTATGCCATTGGCTCACACCATTCTCTGCCCCTCCTGTGGTTTCCATGCACACGCAGGTCTACAGTTCTAGGGTGCCATAAGGCAGGTGAGCGTGTCCTTAAGGGACTGTGCTCCTCCTCCTCCACCCCTCTAGGTCCAGCACCAGCAGAGAATGATTGAGCAGCAGCAGGAGCAGCAGGAGCAGCAGGAGCACGTGGAGACCAGCGAGGAGATCCAACAGGGCGTCAACATGGACGCCATGGAGGTCCTTCACGTGAATAGGAAGAAGACTATCCAGATGGTCCAAAAGAAGTCCACCACCACCTCCTTCAAGTCCATGGAGAAGAAGACGGTCACCTCAAAGCACACCACCGCAACCTCTGCCTCATCCTCGGCCGCTCTGGAGAGCCAGAAGACGTCGAGTAACGCTGCAGCAATGAAAGAGGCGTAGGTAGTGATGCTTTTAGGTTCAGTGTGAAGACACAGAATGCCTCTCTCTCTTTCTGGGTGACGTGATAAACTTTTACTTTATATTGCAGGTGGCGTTGTTGTTGTCTATCACCCACACTGAAGTGTATAAACGATGAAAACTGTGGGGTAAACCGAGTGACACAGATGGTTTGCGTTTATGAGGGTGAATCGTTATGTGAGATCAGAACAGCTTTTGTCAAGTGCACGGAATGGTTAGATCTGGTGTTGCTGCTACCAAGGTTCAAAACCTTCAGTCTTTAGGAAGTAAACTTGGTATAAAGAAAGCGAGAGAGCCAAAGAGAGAGTGATGAAAGATGAAACTGTAGAGTGAAATACATGCTTTTTAAATTTGATCATCGTAAAGTTTGAAAATGTTCAACTTTCTTACAAGAACCTTGTTAACGCTCAGTCCAATCAAACTCAGAACAGGGGTTTTCTTCTATGGAACATCTAAGAAGAAAGTATTAATTTTGCATTTATATACCTAGTATTAGGTATATTAATATGAAAGTGGAATAAGCTGGATCAGAGCAGGTTCTGAAGCTATACAAAACATTGGAATTTAGTTTTATACATTTACAGTTTAAATGTACGGATGCCACAGGTGTGTAGAGAAAACACTTTGCCTTGTCATGTGGTCTGCTTATACAGTATAAAGGTACTTGAGCTAGACTCAGTGATAAGTGACATATGTTTAATCTTGTCTGGCAGGTTCAGCTTTGTGAGTTTGTATTGGTGCCTCTTAAAACTCAAAGCTGGGCTCGAGTAAATGTCTGCTTTTAGCACTGAAAAAATAAAAAGTATTTTGTCAAAGCATGCCGTATGACCAATTATAATGTACACATTTATATAATTTGTCAGAGCTTTTTTTTTATTCAAACTGATCACAATTGGAGAGCAGAAAAAAACTCAGCATACAGTATCATATAATGTAAATACACAAGGCAAGGAAAGATCAGTCTCCTTGTCCCTATCGATATTACCATAATATTCAGCATTTAGGTTACTTACAAAAGTTCAATGAAGGTGTTTGTCAACCTCGATTATTAGATGTCCTATGCTGTTCAAATTCTGCCTTAGTTTCCAAGTAGGGGGGATTGTAAAATGTTTGGCCCCGCCCACACACGGCACTAAATTAAACCTTTTTGATGTCAATGCAGACACAGCAAACTCTCAAACCGCACATAATCTAGTGCATCAAAGCTTGATCCGAACACAGTTATGCATCCATTCCTTACTGGTGTACTGAAACCACTGGCACGTGGCGTCTTGATGCCAGTCTGCGTGCATGCCATCTATCCACAGTGCCAGTCTTGTCAGAAAACCAAATGCATTTACATCCAAGGCAAATGCAAAAGTGCAATCCCTTCAGACAGCTCTGTACTGTAATACACTATACAATCCTGTCCAGACCTAGAGGATACAGTGACATCCTGGAGACACTCTCAGGTACGTAACTGGATACAAGCGAGAGCCAGTTACACGTGTTCACAGCCAGTCAAAACAATATAAAAGAAACAGGTCTGTAAACATAGGCATATTTCAGTAGAGGAAGCTCTTCGCACCATCCAACTCCATTGACAGTGTAGTGAAAACTAGTCAGCCAGCCCATCCAACTGCTTGGTCCTCTCACATATTGTGCCCAAACCGTTTCCACGGTAGTGACACTCCCACAAGTCAAAGGGAGGCCACGGCGGTGCCGGCCCCACCCCTTCATGTGTACTCCGATTTGCGGATGTAGTTGGAAGGGACGTAGCCTCGACGGCCGCCCGCCTCCCCCAGCCACCAGTCGGCATTGCCGTTCACGTCCTGGAACTCCAGGATTCGGACACGCTGGTTGGCCGAGATGCTCATTTCGTTGGCACATCTGGCGCTGAATGAGAAGAGAGCGTAGTAGATCTGGATAGAAACAAAACATTGATTCATTTAGAATTATTTTATACCCCCCACTCACCTCTGAATGTACTGCCTAATAACAGATGCTCTGTTGGACGGTCTCTAATCCATCTTACCTGGTGTCCTTCTGCATCTTTCTCCGGCTCCGGCTCGATGTACTCGTCCCGGGAGGAAGGGGACTTTCCTTGGCCCCCGATGCTTCCGTTGCGCCGCTGGTGGGGAGGCAAGGAGTCGTCTGGTTCGCTGTACCTCTGGGTGCCATTTTTCCTCGGCGAAAAACAAGAGTCTGTCTCCGGGATGTCCGGTATCTCCCTGTGGTTAGCTGGCGGGCCGCGGATCACGTCCAACAAGTCGCTTTGAGTGGATGAATACCTATTGGATGGCTCTGTGTCTCTGGGGGTGGATGAATACCTATTGGATGGCTCTGTGTCTCGGTGAGTGGATGAATACCTATTGGTTGGCTCTGTGTCTCTGGGGGTGGATGAAAACCTATTTGATGGCTCTGTGTCTCGGTGAGTGGATGAATACCTATTTGATGGCTCTGTGTCTCTGGGGGCGGATGAATACCTATTTGATGGCTCTGTGTCTCGGTGAGTGGATGAATACCTATTTGATGGCTCTGTGTCTCTGGGGGTGGATGAATACCTATTGGATGGCTCTGTGTCTCGGTGAGTGGATGAATACCTATTGGATGGCTCTGTGTCTCGGTGAGGGGATGAATACCTATTTGATGGCTCTGTGTCTCTGGGAGTAGATGTATGTCTGGTGGAGGGTTCTATGTCTTTGTGAGTAGATGTAGGTCGGTACAAAGGTTCAGATAACTCCCTCTGACTGGTAGGGTTCCTGGGTGAGGAGTTTACTGGTTGACTCTGGGCGGTAGAGGCGGGGTTGGCTACCTCCCTCTGATGACTCCTGCGGGAGGAGGAAGTGGAGGAGGAGTCTAGAGAAGGGCTGCTTTGGGGCTCCGCTGTGGAGAAGCTGACGGTCGCTGTTTCCTGGTTGAAGGTGAGAGTGCTGCTGCTGTTTTGGCGGGAGAAAACGGGGGAGGAGCCACCGTAGCCCGACTCATTGGACGACTGGCTTTCAATGGACACGTCCGATTGGCTCCGGCGCGGGTTGTAGGGTTTGAGAAAGGAGCTGTACACGAAACCCTTGCCGACTGTAAAAAAAGAGATGATTATGAATGTCTACCTCCAACAATCAACAGAACGTTAGCATAACTTCCACAGCCACTGCACAGTGCTAACAGGTTTACCTCCATTGTCGATTAGCCAGCGGTTGTTGCTACCCATGGGGTCCTGCTGCTTGATGACACCTACGATGTCTCCCTCCAGCACCGACACGTCCAGGTCTTGGGCTGCGTTGAAGTTCCTCTCCGCCTGGAAGAGCTTCTCGGGGCCGTAGCGCATTAGCAAGGCGACGCGCTGCTCGTCTGTCTGCAGGACATGGTCGGGCTGCAACGCAGACCAGCGCCAGGTGCTCATTAACATGGGAGTCAATGGTGGCGGGTGTTCACAGGCGTTCAATGGGTGTTCATTCTGAAGGGAAGGGAAGGCGAGGCAATACTCACGTGTGCTTGCTTCTTGGAGGCCTGCTTCTCCAGGGTCTTCTTATCGAACGTCTTGCGCGTGGAGGTGGCGGGAGGCAGGTTCTCCGGACAAAAGCTGAACCTCTGGAGGAGCTGGAGAACCCGGCCGTACTCCTCTTGGAACAGAGAAACCAGGTTGCCCTCGGTGCCACAGAGGTCAGGCATCTGGGAGGAGATAAGTCAGTGGAGTTTAATATAAGTAGGCGCACAGTGAATGAAGTGGTGGATTAGAGTGATTTCACGCACTAATTTAGATCCTGTTTTGCTTATTCACAAACACGACTGGGCCGAGACCCTCCCAAGCGGTTGCAATATGATATGATTAATGATATGATAATTAATATTTGAAACTATATTAATTATCGTGGTTTATCGTGACACCGGTAGGAGTTACATCCCTACTTAGCTGACTACACCTTTAAGGTCAAGTGTTTTTGGATGTGGTTACAATACTGTTTCATGATGGGTCACAATGTGTCTGCACCTGCTGCCTTCACACACCTTCAGGATGGGCTGCAGCTCGCCCAGGGTCAGCTTCATGAAGTCTCTCTGGGCCTGGGCGAAGGCCCGCACACAGCCGGTGAACAGGTCCCCGGCCGCCGCGTGGAACTTGGGCAGCTCGTCCAGCAGCTGGGCGTTGAGCGCCTCGTAGTTGTTCCGCGCCGCCTGCAGCTCGCCCTGCGCCCGCCGGTCCTTCAGACGCTCGGCGCGCTCCTTGCAGTTGTCGTAGTCAAGCAGCTTGTCGAAGCGCTTCTGGACCAGCTTCTGCGGCCCGGCGAACATCAGCAGCAGCTGGTTGAGAGGGTGGATGACCAAGGACTCGGTGCGCTCCTTCTGCTCGGGGGGGAGAGAGGCCGCGATGAAGAAGAATTATCAGGTTGAAATAATAATAGTTAGGACTCTTCTTCACTGACGTTAATTGTATTTTTAACAATTTAGCAGTTCTGGGGCTCATTTACATTTAAAATGTGGAGTCAGGGATGTTGGAGTACGATTACACCTATCGTTTCAATGTCATTGGAGGCTCCCTCAGAAGCTCCACCTCCCACGTAGGAAACACATTGCCAAGGCTAGGATACTGTGAGATGTGGTATGTGTTGCCATTTACAGAACCAGGGCTATTTATAAAACACCAGATTCTTTTTTTCAACATACACACAGACAGGAGATATTAGCTAAATTTCACATCTTAAAATAGCGGACTCCACCTCTAAATGTTATTGTAATAGAAAGTGATAGCAGTCATTCACATTGGAAAATATACAATGTACAGTAAACTACATGAATACAACTCTTTTCTGGACAGCGTTGTTATCCTGGCACGGACTATGTGTGAGGACTCACAAACTGTGTAAACTGCTTGTCACTGATGCGGCGGTGGGCTCTCTGGAAGTGCTCGGGGTGCTGGGAGCTCCGCTCGGCGTAGACGTCGCAGAAACTGATGGCCGCCAACACCTTCACAGACGCAGACTCCTGTAGGGGTGGGGAGAGGGTTAAGAATGTTCTGTGCAACAACACACTGCTTGTATAATGGGCGGATGGTGATGACTTGAGTGTGCCTACCCGGATATGTTGCAAGTACAAGGAAATGTCCCTGATGAAAGACTTGATGAGTCGCTCTTGCAGTCGGAACTTCTTTTCAGTATCAGCGAAGGCCTCATCTTTGACCTGGGGGAAACGCAGGTGGAGATCTTTAATGCATTTTGTGTTCATACAGACATTATGTATAGCTAAATATGGGCTGGCCAGAGAACGGTCGAGAAGCTCTACTGTACCTGGGTTGATATTCCTGTGAGGTGCTTGAGGTGGCTGCTCACTCGGTTGGACTTCTTGATGATGGAGTGCATGCTCAGCTTAGAGATCTTGTCGATCAGCGTTTCCTCGTCGCCTTTCCTGTACTTCACCACTATGGACAGCAGAGGGAGACCTTGAGTCACAAACCGCAATGGGGTTCTTGTGTTGTGTCACACTGAAGTTCTTCTAAGGAACAGTTCAAATGGAATTTAAGCTAAATGACGACATTACAAACATTAGCCTGTTGTCTGCTGACCCATGCTGTAACTAAAATAGTTCACTTAGTTTGACTGTCATGGAAACACCGCTAGCACAGTGACCCAGTGCAAACAGAGGTTTAAACTGGGTGCCTTACCGAGGTCTTTCCTGCGCTTATATTCGTTGATGTTGCCGTTGATCTCCTTGATGGCCTGCACCGCCCGCAACAGTGTGGGCCTGTCATGGTGGGCCTCGGGCGTGGCCCCCAGGAGCTCGGTCAGCAGCAGGGGGTAGCGCATCACCCGCTGCACAGGCTTGATCAGGAAGGAGCCTAGGTTGATGTAATTCGTCTTTCCCCTGTGACGATACAACAGGAGGACAGAAGGGAGATGCCATTTAAAGGAGGCTGTGTTTGTGTGTGTGTGGGCTGAGAGGGAGACACAAGGGCGCGAGCTTGAACAGAGGATACGGGAATCAAGAATGAAACACACAATGCTAAAAAAGGCAACCGCACCCACTGATTCATGCTGGTACGCGATGGCTCACGCCACCGTCGCTCAACATGTCTCTCCCTGCATGTGTAGCCAGAGTCAGAGGGACATTCTCATGCATGGTGTGGTAGCCAGGATATTGCCTTATCTATATATATTGCGTCACAGAGTCTCGCTTTTTTTTTTTTTTTTTTTTAAAGGCATGGACTCGAGCTGTTCAACAAGAAATGTGTTGCTAATGTAGCGTGGCTATGCATGCTTGTATGACCCTGTGATTAGTGGCATTAGAGAACACACGTCAGAGAGGAATATAATGGATACAATAAGAAAAACTGTGTTGATTTGCTTAGTTAGAATGAAACCTAGTGGACAAATCGCGTGGTTTAGGGAGTTATGTCTTTAAGACTCCAAATAAACTTTGTGTATATGGCGTAGCTTTAGTCCACTAAATAACATTTTCATGTAACAACCTTTGTTTTGGTTGTTCCAGAAAGAAAGAGAAAATAAAATAAAAATCACAGGGTCCAAACAACATTAATATGGCTCGATTGTAATTCTTCACAAAAATGGTCAAAACAAACATGCAAACACAGACACATGACAGAGGCCGGGACCCATTATCAGTCATGAGGTGGCCTTTGAAATGGCATCGCATAGCAAGTTGCTAACACAAATCAAACACAAACACATGCTCGCACGCCATTTCCAGGAGATTAGTGGGCCCTTAACATGCATGAAGTCACAACAGCGCTGGAGAAAGCACACTTACCACTCTCGATATATGGCCCTGTGTAAGGGAAGACAGGGAGAGAAGAGATGACACAGCAGTTACAAACAAATCCGTGACGACATCCTTCATTAATAAGGGTGTGTTTACATTTAAGGCATCGGTAAATGCCGCACTAAATTAGAACTTGCGCTGCATTAACCACAATATAAACAATGACTCGCTTCAAGTTTCAAATGACATGATTTCAATTAGGAAAACGGAAATGTTTTGCAGTTCAAATCAATTCAAAAAGGAATCCCATCGGGTCGCTATGGTGTTACTAAAACAATAAAAGTTAGCAACAATGGCAGCAAGCCCAGTTCTCTGAGTGAGTAATCAGGGGCCAAAGCAGTATGACCTGTTCTGTCAAGGAAACCAGCTGAAACTCACAATAGCTAGAAAGGGCAGTCGCGTGTATCTGCGTATATATGCCTTAATGAAACACCACTAATAGAATGTTTACATACAACACTGCACTGTATATCAATCTATTGACAATGTATTGCTGACTACTCAGTTACATTACATTACACACATACATCATTAAGCGGTCATTCTTAAGTATGACATTTTGTTCTTGAAACTGGAGCCATTTTGTCTTCAAGGTTTCCCTGCTCATCAATGGGCCGGTGTTTGCTTTCAAACAAAGGCAGGGGATTACAGCGCTGTGTGCTATACAGTGAAAATGCCCTACACACAGCAGTGTTAATGTAGCTCTAGCAGCTGAGTCATGTTTCAGCAATGGTGAAACCAGATGTGAGGAACCAGGTAGGGCACATTCTTCAACTGCTACACATTACTATACTCCATAGATACTGTGGTTATCTGTCTCTATAGAAAAGGATGAGTTTTATGGTGCACATCTGAAACTGACATGTGGTTGGTATCTGATGTGTCATTTTCTACCAGAACATTCCCATACAGCCGTGCCTCAATGTCCACTGACGAACAAAAATGTCTTCTGTGTACAATACAATGTCTAATCATTTCACTGACCGTTTTCCATGTTCATATCAATACTATGTTATTGTAACCTAAAATCTAATGAAAAACCTAACATAACAAAACTATGCATAAACACAATATTTGTTGCATTTGTTTTACATTCCACTCAGGTGGGTTATTCATGTTATGAAATAAGACACACACCATACTGTACAATGCTTACAGTCAAACATGCAGGAGGGTAACAATAGTTTTCCATGTATTAGTGTCTCACACGTACAATATATTTACTCAGTATCGTCATCGCAATATCACGATGAGCAACATCATATCGAAAACGCAGGAAGTGCAACATTCTGTTTATTTTGTAGAGAGATGCGTCCATTGGCTGTTTACTTAGTTGTGTTTGATTTAGACAGAACAGTAGGATGTGTGGCTGAGGAAGCTAATGACATAATAGAGATCCAACAGGAAACATCAGTGGCCAAAATGAATGCCTCCTCGGTAGCTTGGAATTACTGTTTGTGTTCGTCCAATATGAAGTTGAAAATGTGTTGTTTTGATATTATGAATATATTTTGGTGCATTTTCCCATAACCTTTGTGTTTTTACTTAAAAATATAAAAATTTCTATCAATATTGCAATTTCACATTTTATCAATATCATGCCACCTTAAAACACACAAACACACACACACACGCACGCACGCACGCACGCGCACACACGCACACCAATAGTGCAAGGCTGTATTGTAAAAACACAACCGTAGCGTAGACCTGCTGTTATCCAGGCCGGCATTTGTCTGTTGCCAATCACCTGAGTTTCTCCAAGCACTCCAGAACGTGCCGTTGGATGTTTTCATCCTTCTCGTACGTCTCCAGGAGGGAAATGGCGTCATCGTGGTTCTGACAGTAGATCTTGTAAACCTCCTCCAGCTCTGATTTAAAGTCCACAAATACCTTACCTGGCAAAACAGACAGTGAAAACAGACCATGTTTTACTGGTAATTAAGAAACGCATAAAACATGAATAGAAATAAATACATCCATAACACAAAATGGTTTCCTACCAATAGAGTCTGTGTCCTGCAGTGTCTTGAACAGTCGTTGTGACAGGTCAATCACAGAGCTGATGTTACCAAAGAGACCTTCAAAGTCAACATTCTGCACCTGTAGGGGATGATAGACATAATCATCTCCACTGTGCACTGACATGACGTGCACACCCAAAGCCCTTCAGTCACATGGTAGGGTTCTAGAAGATTTCTGTAAGATTGTCTTTTCCGTTTCTAGGTGAAACTTTGTCTAATATGGTCAAGCAGTCTGAGCCTTCCCATATCATTAGCTACTTACAATTGGGAACTTATGAATTTGCAATGAACTAAAGATAATGCATCTATGGTATACATTCCAATGTCAATCTACGGTATATTGTCTCAGAATGTTTGATCCTGAATCTAGCACTACACCTCCATATCCATCTTCGTGTCAGTTTCCATAACACACATCTCCACATTGCTTTAAACTACGTTGCCATGGGAAACGCACTCCCACAATCAATTTGCGACTCCTCACCCTCTTGCGCTGCAGTGGCTGGACTATCTCCTTGACGCACATCTGCAGGTCTTTGATGTAATCCTTCTCGGTCTGCAGCAGCTCATCAATGACCTTTAACCTCTTCTCCTGCATCCTCAGCTCAGGGTCCTCTGTGATAGGGGGGGCGGCGGTGGGGACTGTGTCCGATACCGGGGTGGCATCCAGGGATTCGGATTTGGATGGCAGGAGGGTCATTTCTGTAACAGCAGAGGAGCAAGAGGATTAGCTCGCATCACCTCCACCGCTGGTAGATGGACAGAATGCCCCGCCTTGTGTCACTGACTCAAATGAAACATGCTGGCACAAAATACAAACACATTACAGTAGTGTTACAAAAATAAGCCTTTTCACACAACGCTCCTTCAAGAATCTTCTGTCTGCCCTCTTTATGGCACACTTATTAGTGTTCCGCAAGAGAACTAAACTGAATTATTGATAGTATTTTTCTATTTAGCACACATAATACAGAACAATTATTGAGGGAAATGTTGATTCATTCATTTTGTTCTCCCCATTCAATATCATTGCTTCCCTGCTTTGGCTCTTTTTAGACCCGTTTCAATGTGCCACTTCTGTCTCTGCTTCTTGTCTCATCTGCCTGCTCTGTGATCTATGTCTCCACCATCGCTTGCATCGGCCCGGTCTCTAGGATGCTTGGGACGCGAGGGAGAGCCTGGCTCATGCACCGCTGGTTTCTATCAATGGGTCCAAATGTGGAGTGGACACTGGCCCTTTGTCCCTGGGATAATGAGCTGTGACAGCAACTATACATACACACACAGGCTCTCAGGGACTGGGCAGACAGGAGGAGATAAACCCTAGGCAGTGGTCGTCTGCTCTGTGTGTGTGTTTGTGTTTGTGTGTGTGTGTGCTCGCGAGCACACATATTAGCATGTAAATGACTATGACCATACCAAAATCAAAGACGACAGCAAAAACATACATTAGCAACACCATTGATTTGAATGCAGCGGTGACATTTTGCTCTGTCCGCACTGAACCTTCAACCGATAACATTGGATGTCTTCTGAAATGTGCCTCATATTCTCCTATTTAAAAACACACGTCCAGTCTCTCCCCCTCTCACACACATTCTGAATATGACAAAGAGACAGAAAACAGTAGCCTTCAGTGTTTAATTGGATTCAAACCACTCGTTCCCACATTTGATTTACACACGCACGGACACACACATACCTCTTGATTACACATGCACAGCTACTGTATTTCCAACATAACAAACCTGTGCAAACCTAGCACCAGATTTCGACCCACTTCCCTGGTATTCCATTGGCTTCCTTAGGGGCATAATTGAGACGTTAATGAAGCGTATGGACACAAAACATGCTCTGTGTTTGCGCTGCGTGCTGCTTGATTGACATACCGTAAGCTGGTTATTAACTTGCATGTAAATGTTTACTCAACCACACAAGCACCACACAGTTTTCCATTCTTGTATAACCATGTCTTACTAAATAAAATAGAAAAAACACATGAACCCTTTAAATAGAAAAATGTAAACACAGGCACGCACATACGTTAGGCAGCTGCAGGGTCTCTTATTACAACAACAGTAGCAGGTGGAACCTACAATGCTTGTTTAGCGTCCAGGAAACACCCTTGTGACAACCCTATCTGTCAGTGACCTCACTGTAGCATGTCAACTGGTTAGACTTTGCACTACCCACCTGCTACAAAGGACAGCCTACTTGGGAGAATTCCACACAGGCCTGCTGTCACACACAGGACCAAGCATTCCTGGTCACACTGTAGACATCTAATTAGGTTTCTTTTGACCAGTGGTCGTAAGTAATCCATTCAGGTGGAATGTAAGCTTGCACGTGCACACACACACAGTAGTATAATGTAGGTGGTATAATGTTGGTATGCTAGCATTACAATAACAGAAAACATCTTAAAGCCTAAAAACATGTATTCCTTGGCAACATTTACCAAAAGACATGTTTGCTAACATAATTTTCAAAAACAATAGCTACTACAAACAGAAACAAGAAATATATAAATTGGAAAAGTAAATGATTAGTCTCTAATAGCAGCAAACAGCTCAGAGGTGCTTGAGCTACATGGTTAAGTATTACCTGTTGTAATATGTAACATTAACCAAGACTGGTGACATTAAATCATTACACATTGAAGTGGTTGGCACCACATCTAAAAACGTTTTTAAGACAGATGCGCTAGCAACATATTTTAAATGTAAAACTTTTCCGTTTCCTGCCGCTAGTTAAAAGACCAGTTGCAACTCTTCAAATGTAAACCACACACAAATACACGGTATCT
Source organism: Typhlichthys eigenmanni (assembly GCA_027564635.1). Taxonomy (NCBI): domain Eukaryota; kingdom Metazoa; phylum Chordata; class Actinopteri; order Percopsiformes; family Amblyopsidae; genus Typhlichthys; species Typhlichthys eigenmanni. The sequence continues at coordinate 23,433 of JAODUK010004367.1, forward strand.
ATATACTGGTCTGCGGAGAAACAGAGTGCTAAAGTCTGGCCAAGAGGATTCACCCACCATTTGCTAGCACCTCTCTTTAGACCAGCATGCCCCCCCCCCCCCCCCACCCCACATAACTCTCATTAGATCAGGCATTCTGCAATATTCCATAAGCCCATCTCATTCTCCTCGTGGAGGGCTCTGTCTGCGGGGCGCGCACTGTAACCTTCATTCCACAGAGGCACTTACCGTGAGAATGGATGGGAACCACCATGATTACACACGGCAGAGTGGACAAGCTTCACCAAGTCAGACACTAAACTGGGGCTGGACTCCCTTCTCCCTGCTTCCAATGAACAGCTGTAGGAATCACTGACAGGTACTGCATTTCACATACGATCTACTTTAATACAAGACCCAGTACTGTACCTGGCTGTATCATAAGCAGTCTGAAACGGTCCATTAACACACGTGGGTTGTAAATTATTTAACATAACCGTCATTTAAATGTCACTCACTAATTTATAACAATTAACAATAACTTGGCGGTTTCTTAGCAGTTAACAAAAAGCCATTTTAGAGTGACGTGTGTTACTTAACGTACAGTTCTCTCTCTGACATAGCCTCGTTGTAGTATGCTGCGATTGGTTAAATCCTTTTATATTATTGCAATAATAATCAGAATAAATTAGCCATAGAAAGTCATTGCACTCTGCCACGAGGTCCAAGGTCACACACACACACAACCAACACTGTGTGTGCTCTGTACTTAGAATACATCAATGGCGCTCTGCTCTAAAGTTCACACAAGAATGCCCTGTTGTCCAGGCAACACTAATAGCCCTCCTCATTATCAAGCTGAGTTTTGGAATGGCGACAGTGGCTTGTGGGAAATCAGCACATGGGACAGTATGAGTTTATATGATTATATTATTTTGATATTCAGCAGCCACCTACAACTAGTCAAGAGTAAGGTTTAACAAGATACAAACTAGGCTAACACCGCTAGACAACACAATGTGATGTCGCCAAGCCACACGTCATTGTAGAAGACACAAGTAGCGTCAAATGAAACTATCTCCATACCTGTGATGCAGGCCTAATAATCTTCACACCCAGCAGTTTGTGTTGCCAATGTTATACATTAGGCATCGCTGCTATCTCATTTATAAACTTAAGCAGAACGCATAGATTAGGTGTTGGAATGCCCAAATGGACCACATCTGCACAAGGACAGGTTGATTCTATTACACAGCTCATTTCTCATCATTTCTATGATGAGGAGCGTTTGATTCATTCAAGAGACCATCAGATTTGCATACATGGAGAACCTGAAGGAGCTCATTCAAGCAAAGCAGCGCCTTCTTCAGGTTTTTGGCAAACCAGAGAACAATGGGTCCGTTTTACAATTCCTGAAAACCACCTGCTAAAACCTCATGAATATAAACAATGAATAACTGAATACAACTTGTGATTATGAATTACCTCGAGTCGACTGACTAGATTGGCAGCATTTTGCTTTGAACTTTAATAAACTACAGACAATAAACTATAGCTTTTACTGTAGTTTATTGTCATTAAAGAAAAGGGTCCAACTTAAAGTCCACCAAAAACATACGACTGAACAGCAAGCAAACAATAATCAGTATTCCAGTGTTCAAGTGTTAGTCAAATTAAAAACAAAATAACCTAAATCTGCAATAAGCAATGAATGTAGCAGCATGAAAACCATTGCTAGCACTGAAAACAAGACCAATATCTTCTTGTATGATTTGTGAAACTAATTGTTACCTTTTCTGAGAAAGCACAGCATGTTCCAAACAATAGTATGTGCACGTAAATGTACCAGAATATGGAAAACACCAACTACTGCCCTGCTGTGCTAGTATTGCAGTTTTCAATAGCAGTACAATAGCAGTACTGCTCGGGACAATAGCAGTACTGCTCGGGCCAAAAACTGTGGCGTACCTCTTACTGTAGCTCCTTAACAGAACAGTAACTCTAGCAGGGTTTGAAGCATTCTCCTGTATAGAATTAAAACTGGTTCAGCACAACGTTTTAGCATAATGCGTGCAATGGAAACTGCTTAACTCAACATTAATGATGATAATAATAATGATGATAAATAATAATATAAAGCAAAAGATCTATGTGTGAACCATTGCCCTACTACAGTTTTGTATAAACTGCACTACAAAGGAATACTGAGAATTGCATGGGATAAACCAATAAGTGAATCATAGAGGGGCACCTATAAATATACTGTATATGCGTAGTAGTGTTAGATGTCGACGTTTATTGTTCTGGAGTCGGTGACCTACATTTGATGGTCGGGCTAAAACCTCTAACACCCGTGACTTGGCCACAGGAGGCAGAGGCCCCAAGATTTCACAATGTCTAAAACCCCATGCCTAGCCCTCCCTACTTCATTCCTGCTTAGCCAGCAGCGGCTGCAACTCTTTAAAATATTACATAGAAACAACATGATGTTCTGTGGATAAAACATACACACAAACACACACAACATAAGAGGGACCCAGCACACCTACAGTAGTGCAGGTTGTGCCAACTGAAGCACTGATTATTTGTTTAATAGGTTCTACAAGATCATGTCAGCTGCAAGGAGGGCTCCAATATTAGATTACAAGGAACAAGTGTCCTTGTGTTAGATGAAAAAGGTCAACTGCAGAAGCCCTTTACAGTCACCTCTGCCTCATTGAATGAAGAACCCAATAACACTACGGTGGAATGGCCAATGTCTCTAGCCTGGCAAACGCATGCATCGTTTGCCACAAACTCCTGACCTTGCTAAAATGCTTTGACAACATTAAAGGATGACAAGACACTGGAAGTGCGTGTGTTCATGCATTAAAAAAAAAAAGGCGTCATCCTACAACAACCCCCCCCCCCCCCACCACCTCCCAAAGTCTGTACAGTCTGCACCATAAAAACACACACACAGACGGCATCAGATGGGTTTAGAGTGGTGCTGGCCACCGCCTGGCACCAGACAGCTCTCCTCCCCTTGCTGACGTTGGGGAGACCAAGTATTAATCCCTAAGTGGCTGTGGGGTGGGGGCTGCTGTGGAAGGTGTTAGTGGACGACAGCAGCAAGGATTATGGGGGATGGTGGGGAATTGGGGGGGGTTAAGGGGCGCCACCTGCTTATTCTCAGACACAATGAACTCCTCGCTAGGACACTGATATGTCCTCATGGACCGCGCGCGCACACACACACGCACGCAACTTACAGAGCCGAACTACAGTTTTTTTCTTTTATCAAGATGCCTAGCACACGATCTACAGCCACATCCCAAGACAGGGAACAACACGTTCACATAGTACTGGACACACTCCAATAACAAGTAACGGCAGGACTCTGACATGGGTTTGGTGGTTTGTAACGGTGTCGCTTGACTATTTGCTTTACTTTTCTTTCAGAGAAAACCAGACAAGCAAAGTCAACAACTTGTTTTTTTTCCTTTGCGGTGGCTGAATCAATGAACGTGTGACATTTTGAGTTTAATGTGACAATCTAAACAGACTGAGTCGCTAGATGAATTATAGCTGTTTATTAACAGCCCCAGCTATGCAGTGTTGAAGTGAGACAAGAAAGAGGCAGGGAGGATGACATGCAGACAACAAAAAGCCCATTACCGACCAAACCGGCTCAGCAGGTTCCTTCGCCTACAAATACCTCGCCTGCTTGCGAGCATGGATACTACAGGCACTGACACATGCAGGCCAGAGCTACAGTGCACACGTATGCATTCCTAGGACGTGGGCGCCTGGCTACTCAGCATTTTGTGCCTGCCTGGAAGCAACTAGGGGACTGGTAGAGGTCACTTGCCCATCAATCAATGCTTTGGTTTTATTGCATCGTGTCACCCAGTGGGATTTAGAACAGATGAACACGGAGTTTAGGTAAATAAGACATGCTCTGTAAAAATGGACTTGTATTGTGTACTCCCCAGTAAACATGTCAAACCAGACATTAGAGATGCACATCCTTTTGAGTATAATCACTGAGGAGGCCAGGCCAAAGCCAAATAGAGTGGATTCCCAGATGCACAAATACCTGACTATCTCAGGTCAATGTCTCCATCATTATCAGTATCACATGGATTACCTTGGTTTTTCTGTCTGTTGGTGGCAAACTTTCGCAGAGAGCTCGGTGCGGTCTTCCTGTAGAAGCTGTTGCGATCTAGTGAGCCCACGTAAACTGACTTGTGGCCCCGTCTTGGCCCCGTGCCCCCGGGACACGACTCATATCCCTTTTCCTGGTCCTCATTGTGACGGCACATGACGGGCTCCTCGTAAGAGCGCATCTGACTCAGCATCAGCTTCTGATTCTGTTCCTCCACCCATTCCTCACAGTGAGTCTTGCTACCTTTCACCGGGTTTTCCTCGCACCGTGAACCCGTGGATACGGATCGAAAGTTCCGGAATCGGAATCTGTCCGCTTCCGGTTCTGTACCGTCGTAGCGGTCGTAGTAGCCTTTCCTATCAAGGCTGTAGCAGTTTTTTATCTTTTCGGGTTCGTGGCTGTCTGAGGCCCTCGACTCGTAACGCTCCGTGTCCTTGCGGTTACCCCCTCTATTGTGCTCGCGTCGTTCGTCTTTACTATGCTCCAAAGGCTTATATCCGTTATAGCTGTCTCGGTCCTTGTATTTGTAGTCAGCATCCTGTTCATGGTCACTCTGGTCCCTTCCTGTGCAGTCTGCCTCAGCCCTGCGGTCGAAGGTATCCCTGTTGCTTAACAGCTTCTCTCTACGGTCATATCTGCTGTGGTCATAATAGCGGTCCCTAGTGTTCCGCTCATCATTGTACCGGTCCTCCTCTATCTGCTGGCAGTGGTCCCTCTCTCTATAGTGACTATTCTCTTTACGGTAATTATAATCCTTGTGGTCATAGTATGGTCCTCCGTCATAGTGCTCGTAGCAATCCTTTCTGTGCGAGCACAGGTCTTCATCTTTAGGATCGTAGGAGTCTTTGTATCGTCTGTCTCGTTCTCTGCTGTGGTAATGTTCCTCTTCTTTGCGGTCACTATTCTTAGTTAATGTCCTGTCATTATAGTCCCCGTGATTGTATCTGTCCTTGTAATCGTATCGTTCCGTCCCTCTGTGACTCTTATTAGCGCAATGATCAGAGTCATAGTCCCTTTCTCTAGTGGAATAATGCTGTTGGTTTCTGTTACACATTTCCCTGTCCGACTGCTCGTACCTTTCACAACCTCTGAGGTCACAGTCCGCCTGTTGTGGCTCTCTGTTGCGCTCCTCTGGGCCTTGGTAAAAACAGTTCTTGCCTTTCCATTCAGATATCCTCAGTTCTAAGTGACCATCTTCTGAGCCCGGGTGGAAATAGAGGTTCTGGTTTATAGGGTTAGGCTGTGGACAGACCGCTTGACTCTCCCACTGTCCTGGCCACGGAGCCGTCGCATGCACAGGGGAAGGCGCTGGCCCACTTAGACCCACCATGGGCACCAGGCCACCGTGTACTGGCATGGGGCAGCTGGGTGGAGATACCGGGGGGGCTCCAGGACCCATATACATCACTGGTCCTTGCGGTTGCCCTGGAACCAGCCTGTATCCGGGATATGCTACCTGTTGCTGCTGCTGCAGCTGGTGTAAGTGCTGAAGCTGCTGTAGACGGGCCATCCTCTCCCTCTCCCTGGCCCAGCCGGCATCCCCCAGCTCCTCCACACTCTTCCCCCTCCTCAGCAAAGCGTCCGCTCCGTAGTTACAGTCCACCGGTGCGAACATGGTCGGGTGGCCGTACGCTATCTGGCCCTTCATGGCGCCCTCTGGTCTGGGAGTGCTTCTTCTTCAGTGCGGCTCTTCATTTCCTCTCCCAAAGCCCTTGAATTCCATATCAGCGCGTCGCGGGACACTCCACCTGTCAGGCAGAGTAGCTGGAACTCTCCCACTTGTTTTGTCTGTCCTTACTCTTACTGGCTCAGCAGGAATGCCAAGCCCAAGCGCCTCCCAGCAGTGGGTGCAACCGAATCTCCCCCAACCCCCCCTCATACAGCACAGCCAATAGTGGAAGAAGGGGGAGGAGCAGGGTTGTCGAAGGAGGGGACTCTCCAGGTTAATGATTGAGTAGAGTCACATGAGTGGAGGATTAGCCACTGGTTCTCTCCCTGCATTTCAATTGGCTCATACCTGTGTTTGTAGGAAAACCTCCTGCCTAGAGATTTTCCTCTGACAGAAACAAACTTCAAATGTTCTCCTTTAGGGGCCACAAATTGGACCCAAAAAGCTGCTATTTCCATGCAGTAGCAGACATCCTCTTCTTTTTTCCTGTTTGGTTTGCCCTTTTAACACTTTCCAGACGGCACTGCGATAAACTGACAATGCACTTCAGCTGTAGCCAACATAGGACAGGGAATTTCTACTATGATGGTACTCAAGTTGTACATTTCAGTTTAACCACTTTGGTAAGAATTATAGGTATTTAGTTGAATCAATTTTTAGTCAGTTAACTGAAACTTAAAAGATAGCTTGCATGTATTCACACCAAATAATGAGAAAATAGAAAACTGAGATGATATAGTGTATGTGTAAATTTACAAATATGTGTACATTTTCAACGAGCTAAATTGGTCAGAGACAGTGTGAGTTATGGGGCAGTTTTGGTGAAACAACGTGTTCTACAAAAGAGCAACACAGCTTTACTATGGCAATGTACAGACCTCTGGAACCTGCTTCTGGTGTGCAGTACAATGAGCCATTGTTGAGGGCTGTCCCTCTCTCAGAAGAGTGCTCTATCTACTAGTGTGAGAAAAAACCCAGGCCTATTCATAAAGCTCAAGTATAATATATCCCTCCCACTCCCTCTCCTCATGAAAGAAGCGACTATTAAAAGGGACATGTTTAAAAGGCCAAAATATACCGCCCATCGCCACATATGCAAGTGCACATGTGAACACACACACACAGTGGTCAATTCTGTTTAATGAAAATGTAGACTAATCATACACTGACATGGGTTCAGTGACACCAATATATTAGATTTTATTTTCTTGTTTGTTTGAAATTAACATGAATTCAAATAAACCCAGCTCTAGAAACTACTTATTATGAACAAAAAAAAAGGCCCATTACATTCCCTATGTTAGCATTCACTGAATAAATGAATGTAATAGAGTCTCAAACTCTGGGAGGATATAGTTTTAAAAACCTACTCAGATTGAGTCTGAAATCCAATCATAGTCATTTGTAAATGTTTAACTATACTTTGCAAAAAATAAATATTACACACAAATATACACACACACACCTGTAAAGTATTCACAGCGCTTCACTTCTTCCGCATTTTGTTATGTTACAGCCTTATTCCAAAATAGATTATTAAAAAAGAATACATACATTTTAAAAATGTTGTACACAAAATATATAATAACGCGAAGTAAGTTTGTTTAAAGTGTACACACACACACGCATGTAAAGTTTCGAGTCTAGGCATTAGAACTCCAGACAGGGTGTGCTACTTTCGCAACTCTTATTTAATTATCAGTGTGTCACATCACAGCTTTCAATGTCAGGCCACCAAAACTCTATGCACCAGCAGCTTATGGTCATTCTTTCATTATTCCTACTACCCTACCCCATACCTACTCCCATATTAATTCATATGAATGCAGCCAGTTTTCAAAGGGCATAGGACAGTGGTTTATAAAAAAAAAAAAACACAGTATTACCGTATACAGAATATTGTGCGAGTATCATAAAACATCAAAACTAGAATATTAAGTTCAATTAATGCCTCCAAATGCAGGCTCATCTCTTCCACAACCGCACACACACAGCCACATTCAAGTGAAAATCACCGTAAAATCCTATCCCAAATAAAAATCTAACTTGTCAAAATAAAGCCTAAACTTAAGCCTATACTTCCACCTTGTCCAGCTGTCATATCTTGTTCTCATTCCACAACAAGCATTAAAAGGACTTTGACCTGATAACTGTAATTCTGCATACCGCGTAGGCAGAGCCCAGTGTTATTGGTTTCTCTCTCTCTCCCTCTCTCATAACAATAAGACGGCATTGTTTGTCACACTTCACATTGACAAACGCCCTAGTGAAGCATGGAAACATTTTCTTTACCGATGTGCGAGTGTGCAACTGTGTGCATGCGTGTGCATGAGTACTGTGGCAACATTTAAACAGTACCAACATTCATCTTCAACATGTACCTTGACAGATATGAGTTTGACTTGCTAGGAGCACTCCAATGGGTACTTCTAAACTAAAGCAAAGCAAAACAAAGCCAATGTTTTGTTAAGTATGAACAATCATCGGCCTAGAGTAGGGAACAAATCTAGCTTCGGCTAACACAATCAACTAAATGCCCATGCATGCAGAACTTTGATATAGGTCAGATGTTCGTTTTGTCTTAAAGATTAGGCCTATGTTCCCAACTTACACTATTACAAATGGTTCTCGAATATCTATGAGAAAAGGGTGTTGTGAAATTCCTAATTTCCACCTATGAGAATGGAAAAAGAATTAGTAATCCGATTGCAAAGAAAATCAAAAGTGAAAGAAATCTTACATGCAGCAACTGACCTACAATATTTAGTTACACCAAAACACTTCATCCATCAGGAACTACTAAACATTTCATCTATCAGGAACTGTGGTAAGGCAGTCTGGTGGTCTGGATGTCCGATTGTCAGACAAAAGGTCTGGTAACACTGGGGTCACTGATCAAGCCCTGCTCTGTAATATTGTACTCACATCTAGTCACCTCGGATAAAAGGTGTCAGCTAAATAGCTATATTGTAATCATCATCTCTACAATGCTCAGTACACCTCCCTTAAAAGGAGCGAGTCCATGAAAACCAGTTATTTCTAGTTGTTAGTGTTAATTAGTTATGTCGAGGTGACTTGGAGAGGCACTGGGCTTTTCAAAGTGGACTGTTATCTTCCCGGTCTGTAACAGCCAGAGAAGGAAAAGAGGCGGAGATACAGGCGAATTAGCAAAGTGATTGGTAAGACAATTTAAATGTCAATTATTTCTAGTTCAATGCCCAGGCTAACCGTTGCAGTGCCCGTTTATACATCCCATCACCACAGAAATCTTTTAAGCTTACCCTGGTTAGTCCTGCCCTGCCATGACAGTCCCATGAAGATCGATAGGCGTGCCGTGGACAGCGCGCCACATAAACACTTTAGATCCCGCTACAAGATGGGCCATGTTCCGCCCCTGTTCTCAGCAGTAACATCCTCAGAGCTCCCTTGCGTTTGTGTAGCCTACTAGATGTGCTGGTGCACCATGACGATGAGGAACTCTGTGAAAGTATGCAGGGACGGAGAGAGAAGCAGCAAACGGGGGGCCCACATTGCATGGACTACCATCTCACTATGTGCAGGAATGCACCTCGTACATAAGTGACACATGCTTGCGTGATACAGTGCATCCGGAAAGTTTTCACAGCGCTTCACTTTTTCCACATTTTGCTATGGTACAGCTTTATTCAAAATGTATTTAAATATTTTATTTCCCTCAAAATTATACACCCAATACCCCATATTGACAAAGTGAAAAAAGCTTTTGTAAAAAAAATATAAAAAAATTCACTTGTACAGTTGACATTGCATGTCTGAGCACAAACCAAGCCATGAAATCCAAGGAATTGTCTGTAGACCTCTGAGACAGAATTGTATCGAGGCACAAATCTGGGGAAGACTACAGAAAAATGCAGCATTGAAGGTCCCAATGAGCACAGTGGTCTCCATCATCCATAAATGGAAGAAGTTTGGAACCACCAGGACTCTTCCTAGAGCTGGCCGCCCGGCCAAATTGAGCAATCGGGAGAGAAGGGCTTTAGTCAGGGAGGTGACCATGAACCCTATGGTCAATGACAGAGCTCCTCCATTCAGCACTCCACCAATCAGGCCTTTTTGGTAGAGTGGCCAGATAGAAGCCACACCTCAGTAAAAGGCACATGACAGCCCACCTGGAGTTTGCCAAACAGCACTTGAATGACTCTCAGTCCATGAGAAAGAAAATTCTATGGTCTGATTAAACAAAGATTGAACTCTTTGGCCTGAATGCCAAGCATCATGTCTGGAGGAAACCAGGCACTGCTCATCACCTGGTCAATACCATCC
>JAODUK010004368.1:0-10863 GCA_027564635.1 Typhlichthys eigenmanni
TATTACTGAAATGTTAATACTGACATTAGTTTTCAAATTTGACAGAAAATGTATTACTATATTACCTTCAAAATTCCTGACATTTTCTTACTCACTACAGTATAGGCCAGGGGTGGGCAATCCTGGTCCTGGAGAGCCACAGCCATGCATGTTTTAGATGTCTCCCTGTTCCAACACACCTGATTCAAATGAATGGGTCATTGGAAGCCTGCTAATGGACCCATTCATTTGAATCAGCTGTGTTTGAGCAGGGTGTGTAATGCTCACCCCAGCCCATAGACATACCCCACTTCATAAAGGTATTTCAAAGAGTTTTACTAAATCTATTTGAGAAAAAAAAGAAAAAAAAACTTTTGGAATGACATACTCCTTCCTCAAAGGTGACTTAAGCGATGATCTAAAAGATCATGTTGTATTGTTTATTTTGTGTAAGAGTGAAATGTGAGCAATGATGTCTAGAAACCAATATTTTATCAATCTATGTCTGCCCTTTTGGTCAGTCACTTGGGAAATATGGGATATGTGTTTGTGCATGCATTTGTGTTGATTCTTTTTAAATTGTGTGTGCATCCGTGCATGTGCATGTGTGTGTGCGTGCGGGCATGTGCATGTGTGCGTGTGTGTGTGTGTGCGTGCGTACATGCGTGTGTGTGTGTGTGCGTGTGTGTGCGTGCGTGTGCGTGTGATCCACAATGTGTTAAAGTGAAGAACTGACTGCTTTGTATAGATCTACTGTATACTGAATGTCTAAGAGCTGAGAGCTGAAAGCAATAGTGGTCCCACCCAGATCCTTCAGGTCTGCTGTGTTAGAGCCAAGTCACACAACCAACATTTACAGCTGGCTATCTAGGCTGAGCTTCCTGCTTTGGACAGAGTGCTTCAATTCCAATAAATATAACAACCTCTTGGGACCCTGCCATCAGGGACCCAGGGAAAGAAGACACACAACATCAAGCAACATACAGATAGGACCCTATCTGTAACACAAGAGGGTTGCTAACATAAACCTCTGCATAACGCTGAATGGAAATGTCATTATCAACAAGGAAGAATTATCCCATGTTAGTGTCATTAGCCTTGGCTCCAGCCAAACATGTGTTTTCAATAATCTGCACCAATTCATGGTGAGGTTGGAGACTGGGGAGTATCTCAAGTGCTGACGTTAAAGCACCGATGTGCTCCTGGTAGTGTGGCTCGGCAGTGATACAGATATGAGGGATAACAACACTGACATTGTCTGGGCTGTAAGCAATAGTTGTGAATGAGGCCATATGCAGGGGAAAAAAAGTGTCGCCATGCAAGCCCGGGTGTGGCCGGTTACAGCCCCTTCACATTAGACATTTACACGGCCCGTGTGTTGTCTCTCCTGGTTTGAATATACAGTATGTACAAACGCTAGTCGGCATGTGCGGATTAGACATGGCTGGACACATGTCGGGCTTCTCTCCTGTCTGCATGGTGCCTGGGGTGGCAGGTAGGCAGGCAGGCAGGCAGGCAGGCAGACAGACACAGGGAGAGTGCTGACTTGATACCAGAGCCTTGTCAGTAAACATTGTATTGTTGACAGCTGCAGGATTAGCATTGGATACATCTGCTTGGTGGATTGAAAAAACAAAAACACACAGCAAATAACTGAATCCCAGCCATGTTCAATTATTCATTGTAGAAACAAAATTTTCAACATTTTATTTTCCATTTGCTTTTGTTTCTAAACATCTACACAACTAGTAGACCTATGTTATGCACTTTATCCTCTACTTCTAAGCATTAGAGTCATCCAGAGTCCAATTACCGTGCAGGCCTGATAGCATCTAGATCTCGGCAGCCGATTAGCAACTACAATTGGAATGACCAAACAGAGCACACCCGTTTATGTTGGATGTAGTACGATGCATGATTAATTAATAAACAATACAGATCCAACCAAATGTATCCTGTGAATCACATAAACGTCTTGGAGCACAGTTGTCTCAATAGTTCAACATTTGCACCAGCTGCATGAGATAGAGGACAGCGAACATACCTTGCACCACTTTACAGTAGATGGTCCTCCAATCTGATGAGCTCTTCTCTCCCAGGGCTGCTGGCGGGCATGTGAGCATACACCACGGCTTCACATGTACTCCAGCCGTTGACCCTTCTGTCAAGAGACTGTGGGAGAGTCACCGCAATATTTATTGAACAGAAGACAACTTGAGGCATCAAAATTGCCAGCACAGCAGAAAATAATGCAGCAGGGGGTGTGTTGCGGGTTGGTCTCCTTTGGATACGGTCTATTGGCAGATATTACAATTTGAATTTCATCAGCCATTACGTAAATGCCAGATTTTATCAAACATATTTATTGCATCAATTATAAGCACTATGGAAACATATTGCAAAACATGTATTCTTTTTATCAATAGCTCCATTGCTGTATGATGCTGACCACGTCAGCAGCAGGCTATGGTCTGCATTACAACACATTTTGACACTGCTGTTTCACTGCAGCCAGATGGCTTGTAATAGAAATAATTACACTTTTTCTTGGGACGTCATTTACTGTAAACCTGCAATGATGAGGGTATGCTGCAGTCTTGGCATGTTTGTTTAAAGGTTGGCACACACACACACACACACGCATGAACGCGCGCACACACACACACACACACACACACAATGGAAACACTGATGATGCCTTGGTAGGGTATGACTCGGTTGGTAAGGCATATTATACTGAGTATATGAGTATATATAAGTATATGACAGAGTCATATAGTTAGTGAGTGGGTGAGTCAGTGCCGAATCACAAAACAAATGGTCCATGGTCTAATATTGCATAGGGGGACCATAGACTGTATAAACCCTCAGTGACATCACACCCATGTTTTCTGAAGAACGGGATTGAAGCTCAAGATGTACTTGCTCTGGTCGTCGCCATCATTGCAGTACCTTAATATTATTCCCGGCTATCCATAATAATGGGATATATGTATAGCTTAATACATTTCCAACTGAGTTATATATAAATCCACAACCCCTCTACAGTTGTCATCATGGGGGAAACTAGCTATAGAGACCAACATCGTGTTTAACACGGGGGATTGACAATGAGGATTTACTCACTTTTAGAGCCAGCCTCAAGTGATAATTCGAGGAACTGCAGAGGTTGGCACATTTTAGATAGATAGATTTAGATAATGACAAATAATTCATTAATTTGTATTATGTTTCACACGCACATTATAAATAAATAAATAAATACATTTAGCAGAAATTCATATTATGCCAAACATATTGTGAAGATTCATAATTTTCATGGACATTATTATAGGAGAGGATATTACGTGGATGCAAAATGAATCAATGTTTACAATAGATGGTCAGAGGTGTTGTCTTTTACATATGTTCTGATTGAATCAGACATGACTAAGTGCACATGGGATGCAATGACGTTGGCTTGATTTTATTTGTAGTAGGATGTTCAAGTCAGTGTCTCATTGAACAAAGACACAGAACACATACTGTAACAAATAGGTTGAGAACCCATCCGATTCCGTTTGCCTAAAAACACAGCTCAAAGGTTTTGTTCAGATACAATAGGTACTAGATCATTATTTTAAATGTTTTTACATTCCTCTCCTCATATTATTAAAGCAAATGCAAGTACAATTGTATGTAATTATAGCATCTCATTTAGTTTATGTTTTAAACATGAACTGAGGTTCGTCCTTACTGACAGGGGAGAGAAACAGTTTGGAAACATTATCATAAGGGTTGGCGGATCAGTCTCAGTCTGATGGAAACATTTGTTTCAACTGACAGTGGTTATTAAGAATTGTACTATATCACAGTGGTTAGAGTGAATTCATGGCAAATGATTGCAGCCCTACCATTGTAATGGCCCAGGAGCCCAAACAAAGCCAGCTTTACAGCCACATATGCTTTTTATTCTTTAGACTGATTTAAGGAGCCATAAAAAAGCAATACAATCTACTTGGACTTCAGGGTCCCAATTTGATTCTGGAGCCAAGGACACAGGCCCGGTAACTCAGCCACCTGGCATTTTGAACATAAGATCAGTTTCATCAGTTTCAGTCAGAACTGAAGCATGATGTTTAGTTCTCTGAAACATCAACATCAGCAATATGTTCTCTGAGGGTGAAGAAACCAATTGAACGCACATTAACAGTACCTGTTTTCAATCCAAGAGAGTTGTCTTTTTAACATGCAGATTGAGACCAGACAGCATTCAAACTGTAAATGGCCATAATCAAAATAGTATGCTTTTACAGAACTAAGCACCAAGATGACATGAGGAATCACAAATGATTAATATATAGTGAACCAGTGAACCTACCAATCGTCTTGGCACAGCATCCCTGAATGATCTGAGTGTGTGTGTGTGTGTATAGTAGTGTTTGATGTTCAGTTCAAATTAAAAACAATGGTAATTATAGAGCAAATACTGTCTGAATCCCAAACTAAATAATTTCTAAGCACTGGTGGAAGAAAAAAAGGCCATATTGCAACAATGTAACCAAGCGATAACAAGGAATACTAATGAAATCAGAAAAATAAAATAAAATGCAAACGGCATGTTTTTCTTCCCATATCTGTGTTGATGAGGTCCAGAACACAGTTCCTCAGTTGACCCTGGAGAGGCAGTGCTTGGCACAGACAATATTTATAGTGTAACAGCCATGCATTTGTCATCATTGTAAGGTAATGATTGGTTTGTAATGCCTGTGATAATCTGGGTAAGGTAAATCATTTATACTCACTAAGGAGCATGGGAGGATATTTCTTCAGAAGTATTGGGAAACTGATTAATCCCTTCTGAGAGCAATGAAATGTAGTGTTTTTGCTGAAATACGAAATTTTCAATCAACAAAATCTGAAAAATAACAAAACGCTCAAAACCAGAAAAAAGACAAACACACATGCTTGGCCTGTGTGTCCTCATGCTCCTTGTGAATGAAGCACTGTCTGAGACAGATTAGCCCTGGACATTATTATTAACCTATTAATAATTTATATAACTCAATCATTATCACAAAGGTCATTTCAGACAGTCACTCATGTCAGACTGTTACTGTTATTCCTTCAGTGTTCTGACAGGAATGTCAATATGAAATCACAAGTTATTATCCAATAGGGTAACACCTTTAAAACAATTGTTGCAGTGCATGCTGTTGCTTACATCATTTATATCAGTGAAATAATCCACTCTGTGTACATTTTTCCATTTCCATTTTCCATTTAATTTCTGTTTCATAAATGTGTACAGTAGTTATATTATATACTCACTTGCAGGGTAAGGCTTATCATACTGTGGTCTCGCAGAGCCAGCCTTTACTGTCTGGGGAACACAGCGCTGGCTAACTGCACCAAGACCTGCCTACAGGAGACGTATTTTGATTGACATGCATGACAACCGACTACATAACTCAATGACCAAGTCGGATGTCTAACATAGAGAGAGGAACTTGCTGAGAAACTTTGTTTGTTACACAACTCTGTTGACAGGTTGTGTAAATCTGTTAAATAAGGAAGATATGGTAATGCTTAAAATAAATTGAAAATCTGAAATTAGTAAATAGAAGAAGAAAGACTAGGGAATCAAAAACATGTTTAAACAGATGAAATTGCTTTTTGATTAGCATTTTCTCATTCATTTGAGCAAGGTTGGAGCAGTGCCTGGTATTTTACAGGGGCACTTTGAGGGACACAGCTGAAAGCATGGCAAAACATAGGTGTCTGTGATCACACTCCAAATGGAAACATTTGAAAGGTCAGTGACTCATTCAAATCTGAAGCATATTGTTCAACATTATAGGCTCGGTGCCGGGTGCAGGGCGCACCCAAACTATAAAGTAGTGGTGATAAACTATTCCTCCCAGTTGGACTCAACAAAAACATCACTTTTACAGGGGGCCTTAAGTGTTGTAAAAACTCCCTCCACAGCCACATGTATGCGCCAGAAGGAACTAAGCCTGGTTATTTCTTGTGGACATTTAACCCTACATCCTACTGAACACTAAAGGTCTTTTGGTCGTTTTTTACTACTTTCATATTTTGATTATAAAAGCATTTTTGTAATAGCTAACATCAAGCGTTATATATGTCTCTGAAATCAGCACCCTCTCAAACTGGCCGCACACTACTGTACAGTGTACACACACTGTACAGGGGTGCGTTTCCCAAAAGCATCGTTGCTAACTATGTTAGCAACTTACATGGTTGGAACTGCACAGTTGTGACGCAAGTGTTTCCCAAAACCATAGTCTGAACTATGGAGGAAACTACGTTGGTGACTTACGGAGTACGAACGACGCAGGTGTTTCCAAAAACCATAGTTCCAACGAACGTCGTTAAATTGTGTCGTTCGAACTACAGCTCTCGAGGTGTCGTTAGAATCATAGTTCGTGGTGACTACGTCATAAACAGCAGAAGATACAGTCAGAAAGGCATGTCTGTAGGAAAACAAGTAGACCTAAGTGTTTTGAAAAATTGGCATTGTTGTAAAAGTAGTCCTACTTTTAAATGTAGTCCTACTTTTAAATGTAGGACTATTTCTCAATAGGTCTACTGAGTAGACTGTAGTTGCACATGTGCCTATGCCTACAGTTTACTAGGCTATAGTTCAGTTATAGGATCAAAACAGATGAAAAAGCTAAACTCTTTTCCCTTTATCTCGCATACAGAATATGTCTGTTATTCTTATCTTAATCAAGTAGTGCTTTTGTTGCCATTATTAAAATAACAAAACTAAAAAACAACCGCTAATGTTTTGAGCTTTTTTTTAATTTGAAGATTGCTGGCCATATATTAGGCAGGCTGCATATTTGAAGTATGAATGGTATAAATGTTCAGGCTAACAAAGTGAATTGCACTGAATGCAATGTATTGCTAATAGTTAAAATTCCTTCTTGAACTAAAAAAAAGGATTTGAACCCGCAACATTCATGTTGAAAGCCCAAGACACAAACAACTGTAATAATTGCATGGGCTTAGATTGACATGTTATTCTTATTATATTATATTGAAAGAATATTTATTATAGTTCTTTATTATTATGATTAGATTATACAGTATTTATTGTTTGATTTTACTGTTATTATCGTTTCTGATGTTAGCCTGAATAGGCCTACTCATATATGAATTATGTTATGGTTGTTATAGCCTATGTATTTTATGAGCAGGTTGTATGAATAACCTAGATAATAATTTTATAATTTCATATAATCAACACTGCCCTAGGCTATTGAATTCAAGCATAACATGAAAAAGATTGTGTGTTTTTGCAAGTTTCCCACTGTAAAAGTCAGACTGAACACATCTGGAAACATTGTAGTTTGAACTACGGTGGTTGAAACTACGTAACATAGTTCAAACCATTGTCGTACTAACAAAGTTCGGCACTTTTGGGAAAAAGTCATACTTCGGATGTTCGTTAGTTCAACTATGCATAGTACGATATAAGTTCAATGCTAGCCTTTGTCGTTTTATGGGAAACGCACCCCCGGATTATACGAAATATAAACCTATGCAAGATAATTGCAAAATCCACGAGACAGCAGATCTCTGGATTAGAGAGTTGTGCATCCACTCTATATCAAACAATACGTTTTTATTTCTCTACTTAGTTTTGCTACTTTGTCAACACAAGTTCTATACTGTAGGTGGCCTTGAACTGTCCAACGGGCAGAGGATGGGGGTTGGAGGTTTGAGGACCACCCTAATAGTGAGAGGCGCCAGGAGAGGTAGACCTCCCTAAAACCCCCAGTGGGTTCAGTGACAGTGTATATGCTACAGTACCCAGCTGTTGCTGCTTTCCAATGAGGTCGCAGCAATTGAAAAAACATATGGGTTTAATAGAGACTTTTCTGGATTCAGGCCTTGTTCATTCATTCACGTATCTGTCTTCTTGTGATCTACTACAGTAACATAGTGTATGTTTTAATGTGCTTAGCTAGACATGACAATAGATTGAATATGGCACCATCTAAAGGACTTGATTTCCTCAGAAACTTTAGGTCTGACAGCTTGAAATCACAATGTGATATATTGCAGTTTAAAGTCGCCTTTACTGCATAAAGTCTGCAAATGTAAATTCGAACAAATTACACTAGCCTATAAACGCCACCAAACTAGCTATCCAGAACGTATTCAGCCATTTCATACAGTCTTAAGAAACTTAATTTATAGTTCATCTGGCTGAACAAATATGGCGCGTTCTAGGCCACAGAAGCACGTTTAAAAAACATTCCCAGGATGTGATTACTGTAGCCTATACACACTTTACCAAATAACTTGCCTCTTCTCTTCTTAACATTTCCTCATTTACTGTAATTAGGAATATGAACACAAGATGAATCGTGTTTTAAAACCCGACTGACCAACCTCAATCTTCTAAAGGAGCTGAAAGGTATCCTGACTGTGTCGCTTGTCCTAAAAGTGGGCTGTACAGTGTATTCCGATGTATCCCAGCCTGGTTTGAATCAGGTCTGCTGTTTGATATGTGTAAGTGATGCAGTTAGCTCTAGCTGTGTCCTTGTTCCCAGCTAACGGGGGTTCCCACTCCAACATGAGAATGAGTTCCACATGCGATTTCAGGGAGAATTGGGGAGATAGAGAGAGATATTGATTAAACCAAGAAAGGGGAGAACAATTGTTTTAAAATGTAAATTTGCGTGAGAGTGTCGTACGTTATAGAATATATTACACAACTTTTAATAATACCAGATGCAACTAATTGCAGCCCAAGACAAGTATTACTATAAAAGAAGGCCTACATATTGCTATAACCTTGGGTGTATACTTTATAGAACTCAATTTCCTTGAGCTACACGAAGCACACGCTCACACTGCTGGCAGTAAAACTCCCTGGCTACTGCACCTAAAGCTGGTTCTCATCTGCAGTATGGCCCTCCAGCAAGCACGGGAAGTCAAAGGCCTATTGTGCAGGCACCAAGTTAAGCACAAGTGATGAGAATTTTGGAACATTTGACAGAATCTGAGCTTTTTTCTGTTATTAAATAAAACAATTTGACATGCCATATCCCAAAATATTTGCTTTCAACTAAAATGTAAGCAACTAAAAGCGAATATTTGTCAAATTCACCAAATACTGTATGTCCTTGCAGTTCAGTATCTTACCATTCTCTGCGCATGCTGAAAAAATGATCTGTACTTCGACACAGCCCTGGCTTCTGGCTCTGTAAATAGGAACACAATCAAAGTGGTGCAGACAGCACATGAGAACAATATCCTGTGTCGGGATTCTGATGGAGCAGTGTGTCAGTGAAGGGAGAGGTGTATTTGTTTTATTGAGTTCAAATATCAACAAGCTATCTTCATAATTAATTACCATGCATTTAAAACATTAAAACTTTTTCAATTAAGCTTTTTTTTTTTCGGTCAGAATTGCTTCAGATTGTCCCCACTGCCTTTCAATACAGTCGGTCCTGAGTATCTGGCCCCGTCTGGCCTACTACCCTCCCCCCACCCCCATAAAGACACACCCCAGACGAACAAGACCTCAGTGTAGTAGTCTTGAATTCCATAGCATGGACATCTCGCTCCTTGGGAGACCATTACTCCCATCACCTATATGGCCAGGCATGCTATTCGCAACAATAAAGAAAACTTTGTTTTAACCCTGTCATATTCCCTACTAGACAAACTGGTCTCATTCTTTCTTACCACAAGTTCCTTACCACTATAATAGCTTTTAGATGTGACAGTCTTTTCTTGCACCTTTTATGCCTTTCTCATATCATAATAACATCACCTTCTCAAAGTAATATTCTGTAGGCTTTTCTTTTTAATGTCAAACAGAAGCTCTAAGGACATTAGCCTAAATATATCCCTTTTACTCAATAGATGTCACACTGCACCTGAGGCCTATACTGTATCCTATCCATAATGCTCAGTCAGCAGAAGCAGAGGCCACGCTAGCCTTCTGTGGGAAAAAGCTGCCCTGCTGCAAAGAGGCACGCATGGGTTTGCCTCTGCTCCCCAGGAGAGCTCCTGAGCTTCTGTAAAGATTTGTAACACAATTGTTCTGTGTTATCCACAAACTATCAGACTTCTAATGTGGTTCCAGTTCTCTTATGGTTTCAGTTAATATGACCAATGTAAGGAACAACATCTGGAAGCAATCCTTTGAATACACTTTAAGATGAGCCATTGACTAAACACAGATTTATATACAGTAGAAGATTAATTAATATGTCAGGGGAATAGTATTCAAATCCATGTTAAAAAATCTTTTGACCTACATTTTCATCCTTGTAGTGCAGGACATCTGTAACGATGTCTGTAATTTGGGAAGCAACAATATTAAAACAGATCGTGTCAGTAGGCCGGTCACACAAATACCTTGCTATAGTTTGAAGCATCTGGTGTGGGGTGTGTGTGTGTGTGTGTGTGTGTGTGTGTGTGTGTGTGTGTGTGTGTGGGGGGGGGGGGGGTTGGGAGAGTAGGAGGCAACGTAGCTTCCTACTTTTTTGATGATTTTGTTTCCCCAGACCAAAGCTTCCCTTACAACATCTGTTCTGCTGCAAATCAATTAAGTTAACACTGATCCATTGTTAAAACAGCTAAATGTTTGGTACCACTTATATCTGATTGGTTCCACGTTAATTTGTAACATATTCAAGGAATCCAAAATATGATTTTATTGAAAAATGCCCCAATGAATGTAATGTCAATCATACACAATAAGAATGGCACTAATTTACATTTACATTTACATTGACGCTTTTATCCAAAGCGACTTACATGTAGTACATTTGTCAGTAGTCGTATACCAGCAATTATAAGCAAACAATATTTTAAATAGAACAAATGCAGCATAATGTCATTATACCTATTACC
>JAODUK010004369.1:0-10863 GCA_027564635.1 Typhlichthys eigenmanni
GGCATGGCGGTAAGATAGAAACAACGCAACCAGGGGATTCATGACACACACACACACATCAAGGAGAGAAACTTGGCTAATGGTATTGGCACCAGATTTGAGGGTTGTGTTTTCTTTCTTCTGTCTTTCTGTGCAATTGACCAGCATGACAAGCCTAACTGTATAAGTAGGCAAGGTATAAGTATCACTGTTGACGGAGCCATATCATCCTGGCAGCTACACGCCCCAGTGGATCGGTGATGATCAAGAGAGAATCCTCCAGATCAGGGTCGCTTAAACGGAGAGGAACTTTCATAAATTAACATCCTCTCTTTTTAATTTTTTTACTGAAGGAACTCCAAAATAAAAAGATGGCCGCAAGGCAGAGATTTGGAAGTAAATTCTTGTACATTTTGACATTCAATAATGTTAAAAATAATCAGTAACCAAATGTTTTCAAGAATAAAAAATAAAGAAAAGCAAGTGTTACAGTTGTACAGACACTGCATCTCCACCAGTAGGTGTCAGTATACAATCCAAGAGCCCCTCTATTTTGGGGGGGGGGGGACTTCACTGACTTTCGCTGTTTCTGTTTATCATGTTACCCCCCGCCCCCTTTTCTGACCCCACCCCTCACCTCACCCACCTATCCTTCGCCCGTCAGACCCCATCAACACCCGGCGGTTCTGTTCCGATTGCCGAACCTGAAAAGGATGGATACTAAAATGTCATTGTTTTTAAACCAAGTATTTTGCTGACAGGCCAGGACAATAGTGTGAGAAGTGTTCTACATACTCCCCACGCACACGCACACACACACACACACATACATCCTCTGGAGTGGAGATATCCAGAGGGCCCAATTAGCCAGAGACACAGAGACACAGAGCGAGAGAGAGAGAGAGAGAGAGAGAGAGAGAGAGAGAGAGAGAGAGAGAGAGAGAGAGAGAGAGCTAGCATGTATACCTCTGTGTCAGACATTGTTCTTTGTCAACAGCCAGCCCCCATGTTTGAGTAGAGGCCGCCTGACAGCTTGTTCATGGCATCCATAACAACGCTCTTGACGTACACACAAGCAAACGCTCTCTCTCTCTCTCTCTCTCTCACACACACACAACAGTGCGTCAACATGGCGGTGCTAATTAGCCTAATGCTGGTCATGACGGGTCTAAGGAGTGATGCTTTATGCGCGAAATGTAAACACACATATGACACTGTCTGGACCCCTCCCCCGCTCGCCACACACATACACATGACACATGACACCCATCACCAATACTCCAATTACTGACATTCAAGTATGCCCCCGGCATTTAATTCACACCTTGGAAACTCACATGTCTAATGTATGGGTCCACAATTAACACGTCTAATGTATGGGTCCACATGGCTACACGTTTAAGTGGTGTATTCTCGAAGGACCTGTTTACTCGTTAAGTTACATTAACATCCAGGTGTGTAGAAATACGTGTGATTATACATTGGTAGAAGTTGCTAGCTCCGGTCTCAATTAAGATTTTATTGCAGGCGAATTTGCTGTTAAAGGTAGTCAGCTATTGCAAGCTAATTGTAAGCTAGTACACTTTTTGTCAAATTCAACAAATATATAATCACATTTTGCTAGCTTAACGTTCTCTGTGCATGTTTAAAAGATAATCTACACAGCCCTGGCTCCGTAGTAACATAAACAAAGTGGTGAACACCGCTCACAACAACAAAGCCGTAGTGCTACGCTTTGCTTCACAATGCATTTCTATGTGTGAGACTGTTTTGAATTGAGCTCGAAGTTAACAAGCGTTCTCCAGAATGACTGACCCTGCCATTAAGACACTTTCAATGGAGACCAATTCACACACTTGCTTTTACAACACCAGAACAGGAACTCACTCATAACAGAAAGGTAGGTCAGATACACCTGCTCTAGTTTTCTTGGCAGCACACACACACACACACACCCGCACACACATGCTTATGCCTACACTAACAAGGGAACACACAATTGCGTGTGCATACTGTACTTTCACAAAGGCACACATACAGCTGCACACACACAAATAACACGAACACACACACACACAACATCGGACCCTAAACACGCAGACACACAGACATACTAGCAGACACACAGACTGACACACAAACCCACCCAGCCAGGCAGACACACACACACACCTTCACACACCCTCTCTTTAAATCTCAGAGGAGCTGCCTGTGTACTCTATATTTATTATGGGGGATGGCACACTTGATAGATGAGATATCTACTCAATTACAAGGGCACAACACACACACAACATTGCCTTTCCACGCTGATGGGGTGAAAAACGTCTCCTTTCTTCTTCCCCTCCTCACATCACTCCATCCGGGAAAATGGCCATGCCATGTTAAGGGGTAAGGATCGTAGATGTACAGTAACCGCACCCACACACACACACACACACACACACACCCCTCAATAAGCTTCCGATGACACAGGGTTAAGATGCCCATACACGCACGTGCACACACACACACACACACACACACACACATACAATGACATGTTGTGAATGGAGGCATTGGGATAGAAGTTACAGTATGAACAATGAGAGTAAGTTCCCCTCCATGTGCTGTAATGGGGGGGGGATCTGCAGTAGCATGACACCAGCAACTACATGTCATGGACATAAACACAGACCAGCACAGACACGCTGGCAGCACATACATACACACACACACACACACACAATGCATGCAAGCTGTGCACAAAATACACACAGTATGTCTACATGCACACAGACAGAGAGAAGCCCATATTGTATTAGTGGTACAAAGCCAAAAATGCAGCACACACACACACACACAGACACACACACGCACAGTGTAGTATGTGTGTTTGTGTACACACTGTATAATGTACAGTCTAAACACACATATATATATATATATATATATAATGTACAATCTACTGTACACACACACACACACACACACGCATATATATAATGTACAATCTACTGCACACACACACATACACACACACAGACACACACACACATCCACACAGTGTACATCGCACACACACACACACACGCACACACACACACACACGCAGCAGGCGGAAGCAGTGTGAGCCTGCAAACCGGGCCCCTGTGGCAGCATTAATCTCCATCGGGCTGAGACGTTTGTGTGTGTGTGTGTGTGTGCGTGTGTGTGTGTGTGTGTGTGTGTGTCGGGACGGGGGAGGGGGGGTGGTGTAGGGGGAGATTGAGAGGCGGCCGATGATGGTGGCTGTGTCCGGGCGGACATCTTGGAAGCATGATGTTGAGCTATGTTCACACGGCTCGGCCAGGGAAGCCTTCCACGTATAAAATGGTTGTAAATTTGCATTAGCCTCAATCCATCATACTGTGCCAGAGAGAGAGAGAAAGCTGGGGGTGGGACAGGGCGAGCTGCGTTAGGCTGTGGCTCAGACAACCCTCTCTCCCTCTCTTTCCCTCTCTCTCTCTCTCTCTCTGACAGATTCCTATTTAAGTGACTCTGAATGCAACAATTCCACAAATAATTTGTCAAGCCGCGCGCAGCTGAACTGACTCTGAACCCCGCCATCCTCTCTCTCTCTCTCTCTCTCTCTCTCTCTTTCTCTCTCTCTCCTGCACTCGCTGGCTACTCCCATGAACACACACGCACAATCCCATATACTGTGCTCTCACACGATTAGAGAGAAACACTCACTTTTGTAAACCTACACGCACCAATTTGGAACTATTCCTCTCCCTCTCTCCCCCTCTCTCCCTCTCTCCCTCTCTCCCCCTCTTCCCCTCGCTCCCCCTCTCCCCCTCTCTCCCTCTCTCCCTCTCTCTCTGTTACACGTTTGGCAGTTTTCCCTGACTTTCTGTGTCTGTCTTCTCGGCTTGGCATTCATATTTCTTGTAATAAATTCACAGAACGGAGCTGCGGCTAATTAAATAACGAGCACTTTAGTCGTATTGGCTAATTTTAGCCAACCGTCTTTGGCGTCAGAGAGAGGACGACACAGGCCACGTCCACGCCAGTGATACACCAACACTGTGGCGTCAGAGAGAGGACGACACAGGCCACGTCCACGCCAGTGATACACCAACGCTGTGGCGTCAGAGAGAGGATGACACAGGCCACGTCCACGCCAGTGATACACCAACGCCCTTGGCGACGTCTCAAGCTTTACAAAAACTTTAACTTATGTCAGCGCGCAACTGGGGTGTCATTCCAGCGGGATGTTGTGTGTGTGTCTGTGTGTGTGTGTGTGTGTGGTTGGGGGGTATGTTGTTTTATTCACGCTATGAGGACCCTCGGGGTTGGACTGGTGGGGGGGGGGTTTGCAGGGGGTTGGTGAACTATGGGCCTTATCTGTCCCCGTCAACCGGGGCATTACTCACCCTGGAAGTTCAGGACAGGAGAGGAGGGGAGGTGCTGGGGCTCCAAATGTTGTCAGGCCAAATTGGTGATCAATCACCACATCACAACACAAACACCCCCCACCCCTCGATCCCGTCACGCTGATTATATATGTGTGTGTGTGGCGGGAAGGGGGGGCTGGAACCATGGGGGGAGACTCTGCCTAACTGTAACACTGCTTGAGTACTACAGCACCCTGTATTGTCCATGTATGATGACTGTCTGGCCTCAGCCAGGGAACCAACACATGGGGAGAGAGACAGAGAGAGGAAGATATGGGGATTGGGGTGGGCGGGGAAACGGCCTTAAGCAATAGCTTCAGAGGGCATCGCAGAAGAGGGAGAAAAGTGTTCATTCATCATTATTGTCATGGGCTTTGGCAAATGATAACAATTTGTCTTCATCCCTATTTTTAGACAATGAGACACAATAGCCATTTTGTCCAGATGGGAGAGGGAGCCCTGTGTGACCAATATGCTACATTTTGTTTGATGTCCTTTATGTGGAATTTCATAATTAGGACTCTTCGCCACCAGTGCCCGTTTCTGGACTATTATTTGAAAATGTATGCAGCTCAATGACACATTTAGATGAATGGATGTGCATATTGAACAGCCACTTCTGCGCTCACGTTTATGCAGCCACATAAGGCCCATTCCGTAACTGTGTTATTCTTTGTGCAATACTCGTAGTCGTAGCATTCAGACACCGACTAAACACTAACCATAGGCAGACAGAAGTAGAAATGAAAGTGAATGATGGAATCCTGATGCAATTATGATGACATTTCCATTTTAGGAACACACGTATGAATGCCTGACTGAAGTAATGAACGACTAACGCACTGACTAACTCAAATAAATGAATCATGTCGTAAGCGACAATAACAGGAATCATGTATACCCGTCGTAATTGAGCCTCAGGGGCAAATTGATTTTTTGCGAGCATCTTATGCCGGTAAAAAACGGTAGAAAGACAGAGAGAAAGAAAAATGTTGACATAGGGGGAAAGACACATTATTAAAAGTCAGGCGGAGTGTGATCTACGTATGTGTGTGTGTGTGTGTGTGTGTGCGTGGTGTCTTTGGCTCTGCTGGGCACGCAAGAGGTCACGGTGTGAACTAGAAGGGGATGAAGATAAATGGGTGGAGAACAGGACATATGGAGGCGGTATAATTGACATCTAACGTGCACGATGACCCTGTGAGTCCCGGGTTACCAGCGGGCCACACTATGAACACTGTTGCAATTACGCCGAGAACATTACGTCTCCCAGTGGTAAACTCTTTGACATACATTGTGCTTTCTTATGTATGGTTCAGTGGAATTGTATGGTATGGTGTAATACTGACATAACCATAGGTGTTTTTATTTTATTTATTTTATTGTATTATTAAATACATGGAACTGTGCAAAGACTGGTATTGCATCAATAAACAAATGCATAAAGAAATCACAGAAAACAAACCATGTACAGAATTCTTATCAATTTGTTTTTGCCAACCTCTCACTGTTTATAATTGTAAGAATCTAAAATGAAATCTGAAAAATACAAAATATATTTGATGCGTACTACATATTGATAATAGTGATAAGATATTTAATAATCCTTAAGGGAAAATGTTGGTAAACTAGAGGATAACTCATGTACAGTAATTGCCAAAATATCTCTTAATATTTCTTTATAGTGCCTAAACCTTTTGACAGTTAAGCATTACAAAACAGCTTTCCATCTGTGTTGATAGGCAGCATATGGCAAAAACAAAAGAACTCTGGTCAGCAGGGGTTAATATAGTTGTTACAAAGTTAATACTCTTACACTGTTCATACATTATTAATATAATCATGGCTATTTGTGAGATTAGTTTCGTCAGATTTAATTGTGTATTGAATATGGAAGCCTAAGAATGAGATGTAAAATAGCCCAGACTAGATTAGACACCCTGCTATGATCCCTGCCAAAGCTTATGTTAACATAGCATAAATAAGATAAATAAATAAACTAGCGCTACTGATTAATCGTGTACTTTTCATATTGGATCCATTTCGGTCATTCAGTATAGCCTACTTGCAATGCAGAAACAAAAAAAAAAAACAACAGAGTTATGATTTCTTAGTGGCAAAAAGCGGCAGTGAATGAAAAAGCCTTGATGATGCATTGCAGAGTTCCATCCTCTGTCTCTGAGCTGGGAATTTCTCATGAGGGAATTGAAACACCAAGGCCGTGTGTTCCCCGCTGAACACAAATCTATCCCACCTCAACATTGGAATGACATATCCCCAGTATCCCTTTTCTTCTTCTCTCTCTCTCTCTCTCTCTCTCTCTCTCTCTCTCCATTCCAATGCTGGGCATGGTCTCTCTTTCTTTCCATCCTCGTACATCCTCGTAGAGCATTACACCATATTGGCGGGAAGACTCTGACCAGTAATTTATAACACCTCCACTGTAGCCTTCTATTCCAGGGATGTACCAAAGGGCTCTTAAGACGTTATTGATTTTTATTTGATTAAACGTCCTGCTGGTTTGCAGCAAATTAGCAAGAGTTTAATCAAATCCAAATCAATACCCTACTTAATAACAACCACACTTTTCTCACACAAACTAAAGTTACGTTCACTAGTGAATGCGTATACAGCAGTTAAATTATATGCATGGAAGAGGCCACTGTGGTATGTGTCCACCGTTAAGGCACAACTGTACTGTTAGGCCACATGATATCCAGCATAACTACTTGAATAGCATATTGCTCTATTTACATTTACTGTATGTGCTAGCCACGTATTGTCACAATCTTCTGTGTTTTCAGAATCAAATGGATGTAGTCTATAAAAATGTATGGATTGAATAGGAAAAAAAGAAATTGTGTTTTTATGTGTAGCAAGCCAGTTCAATAGAAGATGGTCTAAACAGATTCCTCAATTCATTGTTATTATGACATACTATTTCACCTTTTACAGCATGCTGACCTTACACTAGAAGACTTTGAAAAGATTTTAGAAAGACTTCTAAAAGACTTAAGTCTAACACCCTCTCACACTGACCATACACTAGAAGACTTTGAAAAGATTCTAGAAAGACTTCTAAAAGACTTAAGTCTAACACCCTCTCACACTGACCATACATTAGAAGACTTTGAAAAGATTCTAGAAAGACTTCTAAAAGACTAAAGTCTAACACCCTCTCACACTGACCATACACTAGAAGACTTGAAGCTCACGGCTTATAAATAAAAGTGCATACATATAAATAAAATGCAACTAGTTCAATTAATTTTATATATTTATTGAGCTTAGACACGTTTGGAAGTTAGTCAAGACAATAATTAATCAAAATATGGCTTTGAAACTAAACTACACTTAACTTTATTCATATACTACCCTCTACATAATAAAAACACAAAAAAAGTGAGTAAATGTTTTCCAAAAAAAGTTGTAAAATTACCAGAATTGTAGCTAAGAGGGTGTTGATTTCAGAGATATAAAGCATTTGATTTATACAGAAATGCTTTTAGAAGCCATTATATCAAAGTAGTGAAAAACAGCCAAAAGACCCTTAGGGTTCAAAGGATTATTAATTAAAGCACTCCTGGACAGCTATCATACTCTATTGTTTTTACATCACAAAATATAAAATGAATCTTTATTGGTCATTTGCTTTTAAAGGGCGAGGCTTGTGATAGGTCAATTGTCCCATTTCTCCATAATATGCCTTACATCTATTGCCTGTATTCACTTTTAGCTCCCTTTATCCTCTTTCCTAATCAATAGCTAGGGCAACCAGTGTGGGTTGTCCTAATTACATCGAGCCTTCATTTTTCTTGGAAGTTGTTAGGTGTAAGTCCGGCAGAAGTCACATATGTGTGACTTTAGAGCTTTATACAGTTTGAGTGTTTCTCCACAGATGTTATTAACAAATTAATCAATCAATCAAGAGCCAAACACTTAAAAATGTGCCATGATGATCTTGTAAAAAGATACAGAATATCCAAGACCATAATAATAGCATGTAGCAGGACATTATTCACATGACAACGCATTGTATTACACTGTCATGTTGCTAACTAACTGTACCAGGTATTATGCGGTGTGGGGCCTTAACCAGCTATGCGGCCTCCACACCACTAGGGGCGACATACCAGGGACGATACTACCCCTCCCAACTGCTCCAGGTGTGGAGATTCCCCAGCTGCAACCAATGAGCTAAATGAGCAGGGGATAAAGAGAGGAAGAAAAGGAAGGGGACAGAGGGTGAAGCGGAGCGAGGAGGCGAGAAGGAGAAGGAGAAGGAGAAGGAGAAGGAGAAGGAGAAGGAGAAGGAGAAGGAGAAACGAAACAGAAACAGAAACAAAAATAGAAAAGAAGAGAAAAGACAAGAAAAGAGAAGAAGAGCCAGGACAAGACACCCACCAGAAGACCACGGAGAGAGAGAGGCAACAGCACCTATAGTGCGGTATATGTGTCCTCCACTAAACCTGTTTTCTGTCCCAGGAAGCCGAGTGAACCCACACCCGGAGGACCGAGAGGGAGGAGCCAACCACCCACCCACACCACTATACTTCCACAATAAAGCAAGGTTGTACCCCCACCTAAAGCGTGCCGCCTGTATTTCCCGGTTGCCACCCATCTCCGCCACGAGGGGCGGGGGGGGAAGTCACAGTGGGTACAGTAGGGTACATGCCACATGATCCCAGACATTCTCACATGTT
This sequence comes from Typhlichthys eigenmanni, assembly GCA_027564635.1. Taxonomy (NCBI): domain Eukaryota; kingdom Metazoa; phylum Chordata; class Actinopteri; order Percopsiformes; family Amblyopsidae; genus Typhlichthys; species Typhlichthys eigenmanni. Next base: position 9,101 of record JAODUK010004369.1, read on the forward strand.
CTCCTAATCAGACACACATGTGGGACCACCCAAAACCCCCTCTCTGGAAACTTACGGGTGCCCCCTGACAGCCCTTTCCCCTTTGTAAACTCACCAGGTATCAATCATTATTACTGGCCATCTGTGAGAAGGCCAATATCTGTGAGAAACCGTAAAGTATCACTTTTGACATCACCACCAAAGTAGTAGCCATGGTGGGGGGTTGTGGTTGATGTTTTACTGCGGTTATGCTGGTATGTGCAGGGTGACATTACTTCACACAGGTAAACACCAAATATACACGTTATCCACCTCTAACCTTGACCCCAGCCACCTTTATTCGTTCCACATGCTTTTTACAAAGAAGCATGCTTTCTGTTAAACCATACAAACCTTTTAGTTAAATAATAAGGCAGGACAGGTGTGTGTGTGTGTGTGTGTGTGTGTGTGTGTGTGTGTGTGTGTGTGTGTGTGAGAGAGAGAGAGAGTTACACACAGAACCACGTGGGTTTATACAGTACATGTGTTCTAAACCCCTCTGCTACTCTGGCCCAACCCAGAGAAAGAGAGTGTTAGGAAACATTCAAATGTGTGTTTTAGCCTTTGAAATGAACATCTTTCAAATACTGCATGCTCTCCCAGGGGACCCTGGAGGATTCAGGGCCCAGAGAGAATCCACGTGGACAAACGTTTAGCGCTGACATCATGGACCTGTGAAAAACTGCACGTCTGTCTGGCCTTGAGCCAACATTCACAAATTGCTTTTTTCCTACATACTCGAATACGTGCGGCTTCTCTGTGGGGCCATTCATTTGTAAGTGAATGGGGAAGACAGACATATTACATGTTTGTTCATTAATCAGCTGAGCTGCTGACCAATTCTAACAACTAAACATTTCTATAGACACAGACTGCGAATTGTGTATAGCATCACTGTTCCATTTTATATTGAACACGACACAAAAATACCAAACAATGCAACAGAGCAAACGTTCACCACTCGTTCCATGTGAAATTACCTTTACTTAAACAACTTGATCTTAATGTCAGTCACTGGGTTTTGCTTACACAGTACATAGCATGTGACCTGTCAAGGATGCAGACATTATGTAATGAGTATTAGTCACCCCTAATCTGTTAATTCAAATGCAACAACCAGAAAATGTTTCCACCAATGTCATGGTCTTTTCTCCTCTGCTTTATCCCTGTGAGAAGGCTTGCTGCTCTGCCCAAACTATCCAGTGTCAACCGCAACAGTTCATAAGCCCTCTTTCAACTCTTCAATACAGTATCTGATCATAATCCGTCATAATCCGTAACAATTTAACAAAAGATGTCTTTGGAAAAATGAAGGCTCGATGTGATTAACAACACATTATGTGCGCTAAGAATGGGCAATATTTATATAATCATCGACAGCTAACTTCTGGTCTTGGTTTTTAGTGTAATTATTATAGTGTTTTCATCTCCCGTCTGCATAACTTTAATGCATATCACCAGATACATACAGAAAGTACAGTAGCCTTTATAGAGATATGTCTGTACAAATACACCCCCTCCCCCCCCAGCACTGTACCTGAGAGGTCTGTATGCTTGAAGACAGACAACAGCTTTTTGTATTCATATTATATATTATATATATTATATATATTTGTATGTCTCATCTCTACACTCAAACAAATAAAAGCCAACTTCAATTTGTGTCAAGAGACGTTTTTTTTTTCTTTTAGGACCTTGGGACTTAAGAGCTGCAAAGTGGCGTCTGTCAAGACCCCTGGCACCCC
>JAODUK010004370.1:0-10859 GCA_027564635.1 Typhlichthys eigenmanni
GCTAAACCTCTCACACACACACACACACACCCCCACACACATATATATATATATATATATATATATATATATATATATATATATATATATATATATACTGTATGTATGTATGTATGTATGTATGTATGTATGTATGTATGTATGTATGTATGAATTAATGTGTGTGTGTGCACAAACATTGCATGTATGCCCTCAGCTTCACAGTTACATGTAGACATCAGAGGCAATTGCTCTAAGACAACAGTGGAAGCTTCCCCTACAAGTTAATAAAAAATATGATATTTTACAAAAGTATATCATGACAACGTTGCTATTCAATTATTACTAAGTGTACAGCATCTGCACTATATCCCTTATCGAAGAAGAACCCTTTATTAATTTAGCAATAATGATATCTGTGTTCGTGAACAGCGTATTTCCACGAGACCAACGAAAGCACGGCCCCATAGACCGATATTGAAGCTTCAATGGGATCCTATGAGAGATGCAAGTGCGCTCTGTGTCTATGGTGAAAACATCAACGTTAATTTGACACCAGGCCAAAACAACAGGCCATTTTGAGTCCAGCCGCACCCTCAGCTTCAATGGTGGTCTATGAGAGCTTTTCCCATAGAAAAACACATCTAGCGTTTATTGGACAATAGGCTTTCTCAGCTTCTCTGTTGGTAGATTTCTCAATGAGGGCGGACCCCGTGATAAACAGCCAATCATTGACAGAAAGACGTTTTGCTACGTTCGTATACAGGACATCAGAGAGTGCTCGATACAGCACAGAGATGGTGTTTGTATTCAATATACTTTTTTTGCAGTCTATTTACAGAGCTCAGTTCGTTTGATAATTAGACCTAATATGCTCGTGTTTTGTGATTATAATTAGTAACATAATTGATCTGCTTTCATGCAACATGGCAGACACAATGCTGTTTAACAGATTAATTAGAGAGGTCAGTTGATTAGGCCAAAGGCTACTTCAGGAAAGGCTTAATAATAATGCAAACCAGTGATTTAATTCAATAGCAATAATTGCAGCCGTGTTGTAGCTATGTAGGCTATTTGTGCTTCCCCTGTTTCTGAAAGGACCAGCCGCCAGGCATCCATAAGCGTCTTGGTAGTTGAGGCTCTGAGGTCAGCTCAGTGCTCGATACTTAAACAGATGTGAGCTGCAGGGACAGGCACTGGCACTGGCTAAATCAGTTGTATGTGTAGTTTTATTTCTTTTGCTTTGATCTCAGTCAGGCCTAAACATGGCTCATGAGGGATTACAGGAAAAGTTCAAGGGTTTATCGAGCAGAGATGTTCGTCGATCAATACTGGGAAGAACTCAGTTGTAATTGGCAGTACAATGTTGGGCATACACTTATGAATTACGTTACGGTTAGGATACGATAAAGGCAGATAAAATTAGAGATAAACGCATTTGATAACTTTGATATACAGACGTGTATAAACAGTATTAATTCATATCTGCCCTCTATTATTCTACTTTTGGGGACAGCATGAAGGCAAATCACCACCATAATATCTCATTAATCATATTCTGCATATATCTTATTTTTATTTGCACCTTTGCAGGTCAGCTGACCCTTGCTTTATGCTTGGCTGTGTGGTGTGTGCAGTGTGCATAAGAGCTGTCCCATCTGGACACCCAAGTGAAATCAAAACAAACGCATGGGTGTAAATGTAAAAAATCACCGGCAGCTGTGGTTGCCGAACTTTCACTGTTACAGAAGCTGTATTAAACAATTTTTTTCATTATTTGACTGTTTATTCACTGTTAAATCCACGGAAATATTTTACAGTGTAGCATATTTACAGTAAGAAATCAATGTAATGTAATGATGCATCGTCCTAATTCCATGGAATTTTAACTCATGGACCGCTAGGAATCAAACACCAAGGCCGCAGGTCAGTTATGTTTGAATCAGCATGCCCACATAAAACTATATAACATAACTACTAATATTGTTTAGTGTACTATTCAGTATACAGTAGATTATATACTGCAATAAAATGCTATAACATGTACTTCTTTTAAAGTGGTCTATGTGACACTGCCATGAATAGGCTCTATAGCACACCAAAGTAAAAATGGAAGCCTACCTTTCTGCTGTAGAGGTGACCTTCCTCTGGCACAAAACTGCCAGCAAACTACTTCCAGGTGTCATTTCCTGTTTGATCTCCCAGGTAACCATGTTGGTAGGCCTCACAGCCAGGAAGTTGATGCCTGCCTGGAACCAGGCCCTGGCAAGATATAGAGACAGACCAGAGTCAGGGGTGATAAACAAAAGACAGTATAGCAGTACGTAAAGTTTGTTCAATCTGAAGTTAAATCCGTCTGTGTTGGGTACATTAATCCATATGGCGTTCTGTGTGTGAGGGCTGGACAGACTGCACAGACGGACGTACTCATTGCCTATTCGCAGCGACCATCTTGTGTCCATCTGCTGCGGCAAAGCGGAGAGAAGCGGTGGGAAGCCGCAAAGATCTTTTGCAACTTTCCTCTCAGTTTCCTACGCTCCCGTTCAAATATCTCCTTCCACCGCCTTCTCACTTCCTCCAGTCATCCTTGACATTCCTAGGTGCCTTCATGCCCCTCCATCACCTGCTCTCCTCCCCCTCCCTCCCGTTTCACCTCCTTTATTCCATTCCAACCTAATCTCTTTGTTTTGCTTTCCCTCTCTGCCTCCGCGTCTCTCTCCCTCCCTCTATATAATCCACCCCATTGTGCTTTGCTTTGTTCTATTTATCACCTTGACAACATCCTCCCTCGGTTTATTAGCGCACGTGTGCGCCCATACACACGTGAACCCGAGGGTACGTGCGCGTGCGCGCGTGCACACACACACACACACACACCCTATGAGGTTTCTAATGTAGACAGACACACATTTACGTACATTCCCACTATGATTATTTTATGTTTACTGTTTTATTCACGCACCAGCGGCTTTTGTTGGCAAATGGCAGTTGCAAGTGCTGCCCGTTCACGTGTACTCACACGCACGCACGCACACACACACACACACACACACAAACACACACACAAAGAGAAACACACACACAGGTTAACATCCCCATTTCAAAAGACAAAACAAATATGTAACGACTGTGTTGGTCTCTCATGTGTTCAGAGAAGGGCTTTAAATGTATTTTCATGGTGTTGCCACACCATCCCAATCTGCATGAGTGTGTGTGTGTGTGTGTGTGTGTTTGTGTGTGTACAAGCACGTACGTAAATGTTTCGATGTGTTTGTGTGTTGTATCGCTGAACCAAAAGAGATGTGCTGGCATGTGCTGAAGAAGCAGGTCCCTGGCTTATCCCCCCGCTAACTCACACCTGCTAATGTTGCTGTAGCAGTGTTTACAATGCAATGCTCTTTATGAATCTTCACATATTTATATATTTATCTGGTTGTACATTGATTTTGTTGTAGAGTAGGTGAAGAGATACTTGGAAAATGATGAACATCCTTCACAGAAGAAACACCTGACATTCACTGCTGTATAGGGAGGCAGTAAGCAGCAAGGAATAACCTTAAAAAACATAATTCAACATCTATGTCTCAGTTTTGCCCTTCAGTCTCCCCGTTTCTGTTTGCATATCTAATTGAAGCCTGTCTCTCTCTTTTCTACTGGTGCACGGTATATATTCCTATCCTGCATATACTTTCAGAAGATATCTCACTCCGGGAGACTTATCGTTCACTATAACAAAAGAATGTAAAACAATTCTGTGAAAGTCGTGAAAGAAAAAAAGAAAAAGTAGTAAAATTGAAAAAGATTAAATTAATGCATTCCTGCATGGGTTTGTAATGCCAGTCTTGCTGAGCAGGGAACACAAACGTATGCTTGAAAAGCAGTGGAGGAAATACACCAGAGAGTTCCAGTTGAGAAGGTCACGGCAAAGGCAAGACTCTGTAAAACTGTACCATGAAGACGGCAGAAGGCATCTGAAGTGTGTTCAGGCAAAACCTTAACGTGTAGCCGTACCACGTGTCTGATGAGGTTGAAACGATTAAGTGAATGCCTTGTCTTCATTTCATCTTTGATCTTATAATAGTGAGGAGAGTTTAACACTAAAACAGTGAAGCAAACACTGAGTTTGCATCCCCTTGGGGAATTAATCAAATGTAGCTGTGATCATATAATAGCATAACCGTTTGTTTGGGATGCACAGTGACCTATAGTGTAGTATGATATCAGCCAGGCCAGAGGCAGGTAAAAAATAATTAATGGACAGTTATTAAGCAATATAATTGTATTGTTATTATAAATGTATTTCGGGCGAGTATGTCTAAAATCTCTGGATACAGATCAGTTTTGCCGTGGTTGAAATATCATGCGCACATAAGTGCCGTGAGATGATTACAAGGCTGCGTTCAAATCAATGTAATGTTTACAGTTCCGTTCGAACGTAGGCCTATGGCAGTTGTGGACTGAACGCCAGGCTACCAAACAGTGAAGAGAGCTGACCTGTGGGTTGCACATCATGTTAACAAAGCGATCGTTTTTGCTTTGCAGGTGCTTAGCTAGGCCGACAGATAGCAGCCTACAGTCATGGCCTTACCCATGTCACCACGGTCTGTCCCTCACTACTTTCGTTATGCAAATAGGTTATATAATACCTGTACCGTTAAAGAGACAGCAATATTACTTGTACTTTTACTTACTAACTACCTATTAATAAAAATATTAAACTTAATGGACCCCTATTTTAATGATCTAAGCGCACGGTCTAAAGCACAAATTGGATTTAGGGCGTGTCCAAATCCATGTTTGCTATTTTACCGGCAGATAAACGGTCAATGCGCCAGGTACATGGTGCATTTGCTATTTAGACATTGTGGGTGCTGGATGGAAAATGACAACTGCATCGGTCTGAAACTAGCAAAGACACTTGCGTTCCCGCTTTGCGCCGGTTGTAAGATAATAATACATTTAGACATTTTGATCAAAACACTTTTGCTCTCACTTCTACTGGGATTATGGCAGTCCTTCAAATATATTACTTACTGTGTATGTGGTATGTGATATAATACAGTATATTCAGTGGATTCATACACAGCATGTGCAAGGGACTGCAGGTTTGGGGCAATCTGCATACTGTACATACTGTACATACTGTACATACTGTATATAGTGAACCACTGTATATACTGTACATACTGTACATACTGTATATACTGTATATACTGTACATACTGTATATAGTGAACCACTGTACATACTGTACATACTGAACCACTGTATATATACTGAAGGTAGCCAAGTGTTATGAGTGTGTTTGTGTGTGCGTGCGTGCGGGCACGTGTACGAGTGTGTGTGTGTGTGTGCGTGTGTGTGTGTGTGTGTGCGTGCGTGTGTGTGGGCGTGCATGCATGCTTTTGAGTCTGTCATTCAGGTAAACTGATGGACAAGGCTGTGTCCCTACGCTGTCTATGTTAAATGCACAGGACCGGAGACTGACAAGTGTAGAAGTGCGTAACGCCAACCCCACCCCCCCCCCTTCCCAACTGTCCTGTGTTTTCCCTCTCTCCATGTCTCCCACACAATAAAACATAGCTGCCTCCTCTCTGAGCATAGCTCTTTAATGAAGTCTAACTGGCATGTTATGTTATGTTATGTTATGTTATGTTATGTTATGTTATGTTATGTATCTTTATGTTATGTGTTTGTTATCATTATGTTATCGTTATATTATGTTGTTATTTTTATGTTATGTTATGTATATTTATGTGATGTATCTTTATGTTATGTTATGTTTTTGTTATTGTTATGTTATGTATCGTTATGGTATGTTATGTGTTTTTTATCATTATGTTATCGTTATATTATATTATGTTATGTTATTTTTATGTTATGTTATGTATCTTTATGTGATGTATCTTTATGTTATGTTATGTTTTTGTTATTGTTATGTTATGTATCTTTATGTTATGTTATGTTATGTGTTTGTTATTGTTATGTTATATTATCGTTATATTATGTTATGTTATCATTATGTTATCATTATGTTATCATTATGTTATGTTATGTTATCGTAATGTTATATGAAAGGATGTCTGTCTGTGATGTTTCAAGCCCCTAATGTGAACCATCAGGGTTATCGACACAGAATGGTCTTGCATTTAGAGCAGGCTGCTTTGGCTGGAAGTTCTTGCTATAGCTACCGCACATGTAATCCGGTTTATTGTCCTGTCTCTCCCCCCCCCACCCCAAAAGTAAATTGGGTTTCTGCATCTGGGATTTCTAGCTAAAATGACAACAACGCATTGTCTGTCTTTGATTGGCGTTTCAACCTGTGTTTTGGTTGGAGATTAATTAATAATCAAATCTACCACAATGTGAGAACAACCCTTCAGCACTGATTTGTGGCTTTCAAAGTCATGTCTTCCCGGTGCTATATTTGGACATGTTGCCCAGCATACTCTCTTATAGAAGGAACTTAATTGGTGGAACCCGGCATAACAAAAACATTGTTAGGGTTTGAAAATGAGCTCTTCATGAATGAATGAGAGGTCCACAGTGAAAGCGAAATAACTGCATGTGAATGTGTGGTCCTGTTGTCTCTGTGCCAACATGAAACAATACAGTACTGTACATATCAAATGTATTATTTCTCTGTGAGAGTCTGTGGACTGAAACCCCACATGTCAGACTTAGAAAGTCTTAAGAAGGTACACGACTAAAATATAAAGTAAACAGTGTTTTTGAATATAAAGCTCATCGACATCGTAATCAGTGAATAACCATTATGTTGATACTGGCATATTTATTTTAAAGAGTGCAAAAAGGATGCAAAAAGGATTAAGCAAGTACAAATGACTTTGCTAAAAGTGTTCAACCAAAATAAAAGTTTATAACGAAAGCAAGTGTCTTGTTTATTGTTAAATAATTAATAGAATGTTATATTTCAGCCCTATTGAGCTTAACAAGGGTGGCTGGCTGCTTATTTATTTAGACATGTCATTGTGAAGACAAAAGAGGAGCACAGGTATCAGACTGTGTCACAGCGTGATGGGAAGGTCATGTGACTCCACTGACAAACACACTTAAAACAGCACAGTAAAAAACAGAGATCTTGGAAACCAGAGAGGGCTCAACAGATGTCACTTACGCTGTGAAGGGGGGGTGGGGGGGCTTTTCACCCTTCATGCAAACCAGATCTAGCATTGTTTGTTTCAATGTTTTCTCTCTGGGTGCCTCCTTGGGAGGTGTTCTAGGCACGTCCAGCTGGAAGAAGGCCTCAGGGAAGACCTAGGACTAGGTGGAGAGATTATATCTCCACACTGGCCTGGGAACGCCTCAGGATACCCCAGTAAGAGCTGGTTAATGTGCCTCGGAAATGGGAGGTTTGGGGTCCTCTGCTGGAGCTGCTGCCCCCACGATCCGACCACGGATAAGCGGGTGACGATGGATGGATAGCATTAATGGTTATTTTGAGTATATAACATTAATTTCCAAGTGTATATCAATTTGTGACCACAAGGTTGTTTTGCAGTGAACTGTTTTGAGGTAAATGTACGTAGGCCACGTATTGGTACATTTTGCTGTATAACTCGGTCTCCACAGCAAAATGCCATTAGTGGCACGCCCACTTATAAGAGACCAGATTCGTTCCATGTTTACTTCCATTGAACTGCATTACAATGTACCATCTTCGTTAATATTCAAATATCTTTGTTAAAAGAAAGCAATTCAATCATTTGCCAAGAAATCCAGAACAAAATAACTGCAATGACCAGTGTACTATAACAAAACATTGTGTACATGAATTCAAAATATACATACTTTACAATGTAGCAATGCGTATTAATTCCAGCATACTGACCTATAAAGGCCCAGGTATAGCCTACTTCTGCGGAAACGGTCTGCACACGTTGCGGATAATGTTACTTTAGTCATCAGCACAGTCTGTACAAAAAAATATGTGCTGCAACAAAATGTAACGAAGACAATGGATGTCCTGCTAAGTGGTCAGTATATTACAAATGTCTGTATCCAGCGAAGCTCTGTTTTACATCAATATTGTTCAAGGGAAAAATGTTGTGTGCGTAGAACCGACACTTTGACAACTGTGTCAAGACCTGCCTCTTCTTGGTAGGAGAGGTATTTAGACTGAAATGCTATATGATGCTAAATCAAATGACCAACTACATACTGTAACCAAATCGGATGTTAAACTATACTGAGGAATTAATTGGCAAACTTAACGGCACGGTTCTCGCTGTTTGCAGCTCTTGCAAATCTTATTAAATTGTCAGTGTGCAGACCTGTGAGTGACAATGCTAACTAATAAAAATGTACCTCCCCACAACCTGATAGTGCTGACCAGAGCCATGTAGAGAGAGAGTTACGCCAACAGAAGTTTGAAATGTTCAACGGTCACATGGTCCATGGAGAGGCAAAACCTATGGCAAACTAGTTCCAGTAAGTGCTTGGTGGGTAATTTGAATATATATACAGACATATAAAGGTAAAGGTACTTTTATTGTCACATACATGTTTCAAAATTCATCCTCTGCATTTAACCCATCCCTCCAGGGAGCAGTAGGCAGCCACTGTGCAGCGCCCGGGACCAACTCCTGATAGGAGCCAGTGTCACTGGTCACATGACAGACACGGGGAGAAAATGCAAACTCCACACAGAAAACGGTCCATTGGAGTGAACGGAGATGACACAAGATACTCTCTCTCTACATGGCTCTGATGCTGACATGCTTACAGGGGTCTATGTATCAAACGTTCAGCACAAGTTGCTTAAGTGACGTAGTGCTACTGAACGGAAGAGGCTTGTTTGCAGAAGTATTCCCGGGCCATAAGCCCTGCTTACTTATTCCAGCTGTAGACTAAAATAACCAGCTTCTCACTGATGCTCTCATGAACCTCTCTGGATGGCGTCTAAAATGTAAATGTTTTCTAAAACACTCCTGCCTTCAGGAAAAGACCTGACAGTAAACGTCTGCGTGTTTGCTAGCAGATGTGCCTCTGAGACAACAGTCCAGTAAGACATATTGTTTATCTGAAGTTGAGGTTGGAACAGATGTTTTACAACAGCAGAGGCAAACACTGTAGAGATTGCATACCACACAGCGGTGGTGCTGTGTTCAGTTAAATGGCTTAAGAACTGCCCTTAAATGTGTTTATGTGTTTTAGAAACACATTTGATACGTTATTCACATGTACAGTACAGCACATATTTGAAATACGCTCAATATTATACACTTAGATGTAGTCATTATCATTATTCAAGAGGGCCAGTTCTGTCCTGGCCTGTCCTCTGGACACCATAGAGGAGGTGTGGGAGAGGAGGATGTTAGCCAAGCTGATGGCAATTAAGGACAACACCTCTCAACCCATGCATGAGTATATGAGCTCCTTGAGCAGCTCCGTTAGCAGGAGATTGCTGCACCCACGGTGTAAGAAGGAGCGCTATTGCAGGTCCTTCAAGCCAGCAGCCCTCAGACTATACAATGACATAATGACATTACTTTTTAACATGTATCCATGCAGTACACATATGTACATATATACAGGTCTTTTGGTCTATTTTATTAGTACTGATGAGTATTATTATATTTATTACTGTGGCAGCTCTATAAAAACCTGCCTTGGCATACCTACACAGTATGTACACACCTATACAGTATGCATATTTTTGTGTTTTTTACTCATTAGTCTCTTATTTATTCTTATTTATATATCATTGAATGTACAGAGCTGTGTAACAAGTGAATTTCCCCAGTATGGGACCAATACAATCTATCTTATCTTATTATCAGTGGTAATTTATGAAGCCGTTTGGAGGATATATAGTACAAGGTTACTGCCCTATAAAGGGTAAGCTTGCTATTCAAGATCTATGCCGTAACAGGTGAAATATCATCATGAACCAAGGGTGTTTGAATGAGAAAGATGGCCGAAAGAGGGCAGTATTCAGACCGCAGCTGTCTCTGAAATCTAGCCAAATAGTGTCCTGACAATACACGTGTCATGTTAGGGCCGCAATGCCACATAATCCTCCCTCTTTGTGAAATACGCACATCAGAGTTGTGATACAGATCTTGAGCTTTTCCTCAATTCTTGGGGGTACAAGACTCCTGCACATAACGTATGTCGCAATAGCTTGTAATAAAGTGTGCTTCTACGCAGAGAGAGGCGGTGAGGAAACAGCTTAACAGTCTGGGAAATGTTTAAATAACGTTGCAGTTGTTTTAGAGGATTAGCGAGACAGATGGGGGCGCCCGGAAGTCTCTAATAAGCTGTCGCGGAGTGTTTGAACGGAAGGCCAAAAAGAGGACATTATGTTGGAGGTTGTGGGTCAAATGCCCCTCACCGTGACAGCATCTGTTGCAGTCTGTGGCCCTGCCATCTCTCTCTCTCTCTCTATCTCCACCTCTATCTCTCATTCTATTCCTCTTGTTTAATCTGTTCTTTGCCTTTAGACGTTCTCCACCTCATTCTACCCTGTATATTATTTGTATGTCACTCTTTCAATCTGTATCTCCCATTCTCTCTCTCTCTCTCTCTCTCTCTCTCTCTTTCTCTCTCTCTCTCTCTCTCTGTCTCTCTCACACACACACACACACACACGCACACACACACACACACACACACACAGGCCGTCTCTTTCCTGTCCCGCTCATAGCTGTCTCTCATTCCCTAAGCAGCTGACTCCCCAGTTATATAATGCCAGGTGCACACTACACGATTTCAGGCCGATTTGGACCAGATTTGGTCGTGACCGACGCATTTTCAGCGTCGGGACAGAACGTGGCTCGCCGGGAGCGACGACAGGCGTCGTTACTCCGTGTAGTGTGACATATTCTAAGATAGGCTACGAGACGTCTGAGACGCCT